>JARHVA010003506.1:1817500-1956353 GCA_037957365.1 Torreya grandis | reverse complement strand
AAGCCAATCAGGCAACCGTATGCCTTAAGGTTTTAAAATTCTTTTCATGGATACTATTTTGTTTGTCATCATGTTCTTCATAGGCATGAGATTGTATGATGAGAATCAATCAATCAAAGGATATCTTAGTCACATTCAAGAAAAGGTATGAGAAATGTTGTTTACTTTTGTTGTCATAAGGTTGGCCATATTGCTAAATTATGTCAAAATAGAGTAAGGAGATCTTTAAGGTATGTCAAAGGATGCAAATCCCCTAAAAGATATGAGAAGAACCAAGTTTAGGTTTGGAGACCTAAGATAGCAAAGGTTGATTAGGTTGAGTTTAAAAGTGAAAATAAATTACTTGTTATAGTGGATAAAGAATCAGATATGAAGGATTGTGAAGAATCTCTTGTTACATTTGAGCATGAGCCTTGTCAAGATAAGATAGTTGCAAGAGTTGAGAAGATGAAAAATATCATGAATTTTGAGGTTAGTAAGTAAAATAAGTTAGACATGATTAAATGGATTGTAAGAGAAAGACACAAGAAGATCAAGGAAGTAGTAGAGGAGATGTGAGAATCTCCTGATAAGTTATTCTAAGATCCTTTATATGGGGTGTCTCTTCTAGGCTTAAAGGAGACAGTTTTAATAAAAAATGAATCATGGTAGATGCTATTAGGTCTTGGATATGTTTCATGCAAATAAGGTGAGCTGATAGACTAATTTGTATATCAGTTGAGGGGGAGATAAGTGTAAGCTATAGGAAGCAGGTTATAGGAACAAGTATAGGGAATAAGTTCAAAATTAGGTACAAAGAGAAGTATAGGAATAGGTTCAAGAAAAAGGATGCTATAGTAAGGGGGAGTTATTTTATATTTTTAGTTGGTTTAGTTTATAGGTCTTAGTTTTAGGTTAACATGTGCAGTACATGTTTTTTAGAATTGGTGACAATTTCAGGTTACCATCAAAGACAAAGGGGGAGATTATTGGAAATATTGTCATTAATGTCAAATTAGAATTTAACATTTAAAGGTGTTTTTAATGTTTATATATTGGTTAAATTGTGTTAATATTAATTAAATATTAACTAATATATTTTTGGTTGCATAAAGATAAAAGAGGGCCCATGAGGAAGTCAAAGAGTCATCACTAAAGACAAAAGAGGAAAAGGGTGCATTTTTTCATGAAGGGTCACCTTGAAGAATCTAAAGAGCCATCACTAAAGACAAAATATGGAAAATATGCTTTTTCCCATGAAGAGTCACCTTATGAATTTGAAGAGTCACTAGGTAAAGACAAGGAAAGGATTTGAAGAGTCATGTAAGTTTGGCACCATTTTATATGTGAATTAAAAGGTCTCAAAGGGTGAATGCCAAATGTCATTTGGAAATATATAAAAGGAAGCTTGGGAATCCATTTAGATATATGAAATCAAATGATTTTATCTAGCTAAGAAGAGAAGAGGAAAGCAGAGAAAAGAGGAGATTTATTAGTGTGCTATCATTTGTTGAGAAAGCAACATTGAGAGCTAGTGATGTTTTATACACAAGAGGGGTTAGTACTCCTATGGGTGGATGCTCAAAACTCATTATTATTTTGGTGCTCAACAAATGGGTTAGTAATCCTGCAAGTTGGTGCTTGTGAACTTTGTAACTTGAGTTGGTGCTCATTTACATACTTTAGATTATTCTCCATGTTTTTTTCCCACATTAGATAAAATCTAGTGTCTCTCTCTATCTCTCTTATGTGGTGCATGTTATTAATTTTAGTTTTATTAAATATCTTGAATGTATGATTAAGTGGTTAAATCAAAATGAATTTGATTAAGTAAAATTTATATCCCATGCTTAACACCGATGAATGGATCACCATTAATTTGAGTCAATTTCAAGGCATTTTTAGGATTGTATTCCCAAACAATAAGAAAGAGCTTACGTATTTATTTATAAAGATAAATTTTGTGAGAAAGTTAATTTGAGGTTTTGAATAAATTGTCAGGCCTTTATATTCAATGCTTAATGAAGATTCCAAAGTGGAATGGACATTAGAGGCATAAAAGTCTTTTTAAGACATTAAGGATGCCACATCTCAGGCTCCATTGTTAATAAGCCTGGACTTCAATAAGGAATTTTTCTTATATTCATTTCCTTCAAAGCACACAATTACTACTATGCTTACCTAGAATAAGGATGAAATTGATCATTATATTGTATTTATGAGTATGAATTTAAAGAAATGAGATCTCAAGTAATCCATGATAGACAAAAAAACATTTTCTCTTATAAAAGTAGTAAATAAATTTAGGCATTACATATTAATAAATATAACTATATCCATTGTGTTAGACCCTACTGTCAAGATCAGTTTGGGATAGAATGAAGTGGGGGAATGTAGAGGTAAATGGATAGAAAATTTGTAGGAATTTGACATAGAAATAAATCCTACCAAGATTATTATAGGATAAGGCATCATTTAGCTTATGACTAAGCCTAACTCACATATCACCATTAAGGAGGTATTTGAGATCCATGTATATAGAAGATATTGGTATACTAATATCATTCAATATTTATTCATTTGTACTTATCTCCTAAAACTTAGTAGAGAATAAAAGATATCCTTAAGGCTCAAATCTTCTCACTACATGATTAAAAAAGGGATTATATATATAATAAATTATGAAGTCATCTACCTAAGATGTGTATCATGATAATAATCTCAAGATATCTTGGAGAACCTACAATAGAAGATAGGTAGTGGTCATTTGTCTAGAAACACATTAACACATAAGATTCTCATAATGAGTTATTATTAGCCAATAATCTTTAAATACACACTTTCCCATGTAAGAACATGCCATGAATGTTAGGTCTTGACAAATAAAGAATTACACACAATAATGACACTATACCCTATTATTGAAGAAAGGCCATTTTCTCGGTGGGGTTTAGATTTCATAGGTGTCATCAACCTAAATTCTTTAGTTATCCACAAATTTATGATCATAATCACATATTATCACACTAAATAGACTAAATTAGTCATTCTAAAACATTATAGATTGTAAAATTTAATTAATTATCTTAAATAAAATATAAAAACTAGGTTTGGTACCCCCATTTCCTTAGTTTGTGATAATGGGACAACATTCCAATTTGTTGATTTACTAAATGGGCTCATGATAGCCAAATCACCATCCAGTCATATTCTAATCATTACCCATAAGGAAATGGATTGGCTAAATCAATAAATAATAACTTGATTGATGCCATAAAATATTTAGATGTAGATAAATCTAGAGAGTGTAATCATCTTATATAATATGCACTATGTGTAGATCGAACAAGATATAAGTAGGCCCTTAAAGATTCAACTTACTTGTTAGTATATGGATGAAAACCAACATTCTTGATTGTGTTTAAATTAACAACATATAAACTTATGAAAGAGTACATTAAACTAAGTGAGAAAGTTGAGTCTCGATTATTGGATATAGTAGAGATGGATAATTCAAAAAATGAAGCTTTTTTAATTTCATTAAACATCAATACTTGTTGATAAGGTGGTTCAATGGAAGAGTAAAGTTTAAATCATTTAAAATATCTGATATGGTGCTTATATGGGATAAATCCCATGAAAAAAGGTTGGCATGACAAGTTTGCTTCCCTATGGATCAGACCTTTCCTAATATTATATAATTTGGATAACAATGCTTTCTATTTAAGGGATATCCTAGGTAATGAACTAAAATATCTAGTTAATGGGTAGTTTTTGAATCAATAATTCATAGTTGTACCACTTAGATATGTCCCTAAGTAACAAAAAGTGTTGTGGTAGATGTAGGAGTAGATTAGATTCACTAATTTAATAGTTAGGTTTCTTGTTTTTTTGTCATTTGATTTCTTTAGAATAGTTTTATGCTTTCTAGATTAGACTTCCTATTTTTAACATTTTGATTTCCTTTAGTTTGTTCCCTATTTTATATAATATATGTCTTTGTTTTATGATAATCAGATTGACTTATGCTAGTATGACCAAGATAATATCCAATCAACTATAATATCATGCATGATTGAATTGATATGACAAACCTATGAAGAATGTTCCAAATTAAAAAACAAGCAGGGGAAGAACATAGAATGAAAAACACAAATACATTTGTTTACAAGTTTTACACCTTTGTATATGAGGTTTTTAGAATTTAAGTATGTAATAGAAAAATTGACCATGGTTATATCAAAATTAAATACTCCTATCAGGGATGTAAAAGTTTCTCTCATTACTCTATATAAATTTAGAAAGTTTTCTCATTCCTTTGGATCAAATACACTTCTCACATTAATAATTTTTAAGGTAATAACCATTGAGGTAGATATAGCTAGTGGAGACATTCTAATAAATCAAGTTTTCATAATTACTAGCTCATAATGGTTCTTCCCTTCCTTCTTATACTCATAATCTTTAAAAAATGACCAATGAATACTAAAGAGTGATTAATAAAACCAAAAGGTGATCAAATAATCACATGATGAAATAAGATCAACATATCATACATCATACAAGTGTGTGAGAGAATAAATGGAGGAGGGATCAAAGGTATCTCTATCATGTCTATGAATGCCTAGTTGGCAGTAGATCAATGCTTGAGCATCTATAGTTTTAATATTCTTCAAAGAAACTAGAGTGTAACCTAAAATTTATTCTAAGTCCTTGCTAAAACCCTCAAGATAAGGATAAATGAAAATTACTTCATCACACATAGATCTAAGGTATAGTAAAAGATAGTATGTTGCATGAATTATTGGGAGTATCTTTCATGTTTTTAATTCAATTATTATTTTATGGTATGATTTATGTTGATTTTTAACTGTTCACCAAAAATTATGGGTTATCAAATACTCAAAATTATTCCCCTATAAATTGCCATTTGTTGTACTTAATACACCCCATTATCAATTTTTTGAATGTAGACCCAATGTAGTAGAAAAAATAGGTCTATTTTGAAAATATATTTTAATGAAATTCATGTCCACACCTAGCTAAAATCTTAAAACTTTAATAAGTTCTCATTTTTCATGTGGATGCTTTTTGTTGTCTTGATCATGTATAAATGTAATTGGCATTCCCTCATTATCTAGGCTCTTACTGTATGATTTATTTAGACTCATGTATTAATGTCTTTCAAGAGTTTTGCATATATATAAGCTTTCCACATATTCACATACTATAGAACTAAAATACTAATTTTTGGACTTCATATATTTTATCTTCTCAAAATTTGTCTACAACTCTTGGTTTTCACATGTCACATAGTTTGTCATTTTGGTTCTTTGCATATTTTTGGTCTTCATGAGAAGTGTTCATCAAAACCTATGTACACATAATTTTTGAGCATCTTAAAATTTGTTGTTCTAAATTTTGGTCCTCATAGATTTTTTTCATGATTTTTTCTTGTTAGAACCTTTTATTCTCAGAAATTTCATCTTTCATGAGTTTTACACTATGCATATTTTGGATTTTCTTTTTTTTTTTTTTTTTTTTTTGTAAATTATGACTTTTGGGTCCTTAAAAGTTTTGTTCAGAAGTATTGTTCATAATATTTTGTCTTTGTAACTTGTGTTTAGAAGGTGTGTTCATAATTTTTGTTCACAAGTTTTGTTCTTAATAGCCTTTATCATCACATATTACATATTTGAGGCATCACAAGAATTATCTATCATAGTCTTAACAAAAGTTATGACACCCAAATTTTTATGGCATGTGATGTGGCACACTTAATTTTGTGAAGAATTAAGAATAGGGTGACACATGTCCAAGGTTATATTGTGAAATTTCTCAAAATTTATAGACAATTTATGTTTCATACTTTCCAAAGTAAGTGGAAAAGTTTGAATTGAATGAGTAAAACAAAACTTGGATATGTTGGACATTAATAGTGCATGAATTGGAATTAATGTCTTGTACTCAAAATTTATATGAGTGAAATTAGAAGAGACATCATTCCTATTGATTGCTAATGAAATATATAAGATTTTCACTTTTAAGAAAATTTTAAACCATATTTGTCTAAATTTAATTTCAAACTACTTCTATTAAGAGAGAAAATAGTCAAATTTTATGAGAACATACATATTAGCAATGACATCATCATAAAATGTGTTTAGAGGAGTATTGCCACTATCAAATTTTTCTATTAAGGACTAATGAAATACATATACATATTCTTTGACTCAATAATGTTTAATAATGAATTTGAAAATTACACAACTTTATGGGATGTAATGGATAACATAGAAGCCCACTCACACGAGGAAAATTTAATGGATTAATAGTAGTTGGTAGTAAACTTACTGACACTAAAGTGACAAGAATTACACTTTGTATTTACAAATAATAAAGTAATACCCCAAATAAATGTACTTCAAGATTTGTTTCTCATTGGGAAGGTGACTAGTAGCTTTCTACACCACCTAAACCATAAGATAATTATCACCTACATCTTGGGGGATGCTTTCTAAATATATATGTGATTGCCTATTGTATATGCCACATTCAATAGATATATAGTTTAATTTTATAATAAAATAAACACAATTTAAAATACACTAAGGAAATGGATTGCTCTTAGAGAGGTGGTCACCCTGAAGACCAAGGAACCCATGCCAATAACTAGTTTCAGAATAGGAAACCACATTCGGATGGACTTGTTAAATATATAATATGGTTAACAACATTCAGTTTCTCCACTTGGGATGAGTTCCATTATTATACCTATTGATGACCTTAAATCTCACTTCCATCCTAGGAGAGATAATTAGTTCTAGGCTATAAGAATATATGCTAAAAAAAATATAAAATACCTATTGGTATCCACTTCTACATGATGCCATATTTATTAGATGAATTCATGACCACTATTTACATTCCCAATAGAGCACTCTAGATCATATCGATAGACTACATCAAGAATCATTACATGAATTTTATTAATTACTCCACATCTATTCATACCTAAGGAATATCATAAGGATTGTTGATAATGTCTATCCCTAAGTTTTGATGGCAATTCATGAAGAAACCCTAGATTAAGTATCATAAAGCATTAGGGATTCCTTTGGCCAAGGGGGCCTATTAGATATATTTGGACTATATTGCAATCATGATGGTGAGACATAAGTTTTCCCCTTTATATCTCTTGAAATATGTCAAAAAAAATTTGGAGAGAAGGAAATAGCTTATCAGTTATGTTGGAGTATAGATGAAGACATGAAGAAGAAACACAAGGGTATATTCCTTGGGTCTTCCTTCATGATTGGACACATGTGCTAAACTAGTAGGAAGAATTTAGACAAGTCATCAAAACTAGATAGTTTTACTCATTAGCATCCTTAACACATAGAGATTAGGATCCTCATTTCTTATCCAAAAGCATATCTTAGGCCTAAACATCCTTACCAACATGAACCTTATGATCATAAATTTGTAATCTTGAATTCAAAGGATGATGTTGAGGTGCTAGAAATGGAAAGAGTGGTTGGGTTGATAGAATATCATCTAAGAGATATGAGAATCAAGGCTTATATAGATTTGAGAAATCCCTTTTTCAATAGATTTTGAACTTGGGGTGATATATAGAAACTTGAATTTAGAGGATGGAACTCAGGGCTATAGTTCAATTAGGAAGACCAATATACCATGTAAAAGTCACTAAGAGCCATGTTTCTTAATTTCTATCTAAATATTTAAATTTTCAAGTGGTTGAATGGATTTTAATGGATCCCCATGTGTGTTTAGGAATGAAGGAATATTAGGTATTTAGGGGAGACATGGCCATGGTCTAACATTTGATAGTTGTATTTTTATTTAACTTATTTTAACATGGCTTCATTCATCACCGAACTGTCTGTAACTACTTCCTATACATGGTAGCCACCTATCAATCCATTTGGAATTACTTTCTAACATGGAATCCACATAGGCCCTTTAGATTCTACCATATCATATTGCATGTGGAGTGGAGATCTTCACCTTGTGCCCATAGGAATTATCTATTCCCTAGACAATGTGTACGTTTTACCTTGTTGGGTTCTATATAGGTGGCACATTTACATGTAGAGAGATTGTATATGAAGAGGGTGTGGGACACTCTTTAGTCTCTATAAACTAATTTATATCTAAAATATTTAATTCATTCATTTAACTATGTGATCACTTCATAATTTAACTTGGATAATATTTAATACTTTGTTATATTATATGCAAAGAGTGCACACTAAAGGCTTTATAATATGATGGGCACCAATCTTCATATATAAGGGTGTGTAACTTGAAGATGATGGGATCATAGATACTAACTATCATGATTAAAATTAGGTCCTTAAAAAAAATTCATGGAGGAATTTTTTAGAAAAATATCATGCAAGAAGAGTGAATATTTTGGGTACACTCTTATAATTTTAGTATATGCTCTATGCAATCCCTATTATTACTGCCTGAAGCAAAAGAACCCTACACATAAAATTTATGTATTTCCTTTTAATTATATGCCTTTTTATTCATTATTGTTGCATGACCTATGCCAATAATCCTTGTATTTACAAAAGTCTCAAAGAAATGAGCCTTCATATTTTTTATTATTAGAAATTTTATTTGCAAATTGGTCTTCGGTATTTATTCTTAAAACAAAAATTTTGACACTTATTTACAATATTTTTCCTAGATTTTGTTTAAACATTTAGAAATTTTGTCTTTGAATTTTATGTTCTAAAAAATCCTAACTCTCATTTTAACCTTTGAAAATATTTTTCTCAACAATATATCTAAACAAAAACATCGACTGTGTTTTGTAAAAACCACAAAGACCAACCTCTTGTAAAAATTTATAATTTAAAATACAACCATTTTTGATAAACTTTTATTGAACCTTGAATCCATAAACTACTAAAATTGAGTGGTGTCCCTCCATAGTTATCAAATATGTTAGATAAATATGCTCCCATGAAGGATATGGTGCACAATAAAGGTCATGGTTTATGAATCAGGATGGTGCAGATCTGAATCTTTTCAATTGAGACTTAGACATAATAAGTTCCCATAAGAATAACACATAAGTATAATGAAAATATCATGTGTACACATTTAATTAGATCCTTAAATATTTACACTTCCTATTCACTACTACTGAAAGTCTAATTATGTTGCGCATATGACCTACACACCTATAGCTTTGTGTTTTGCATGATAGTGAATAAATATTTGTGTGGGGTATATGAAAAAAATCTATCCATAGGTGCACATGGGTACTTGGATAGTGTGTAGACCTACATTGACTACCAAATTTTGATTACTAATGAGAAACATCTACATGTAAGCTTACATATTAAGGGTCCATCACTACATAAACATGAAAACCTTATACGTAGGGTCTTTTGAGCTCTACATAGGTTAAGGTGACTAGAAAGGTCAACACTTATGGTGACTTATATAGACCACATGCCTAATAAGTGGGAACGTAGTATCTTCTAAAGTGATCCATTGGGTACAGACTCATTAAATCCTAGAATCCATTCACTTTGATAGTATGATCCTTGCATGTGAAAGAGCTCTACTTTATCTTCATATTCATAGGAAACATGTCTATCCCTCACACAACATGATCATGTGCATGCTACTAACCTAATATTTATTGACCTACTACTAAAGAACTAGGCCTACTTCATAACAATTAGAGAAAAAAAAATTGTGAAATCACTTGGGGTAATGGAAACAATAAGCTAGCTTATGAGTAATTATATGTGTGTGCAGGTACTTAGTGAAAATATAAATAACTAATATATTATGTATAAGCTAAATACAAAGGCATTAGTCCCATTATATCAAAAAAAATCTTATGAGGTTATTTTTACTATGCTCAAGTCTATTTTCAAGTGGAAGGCATGAAAGGGGGAAAAAATGCTTTCCAAAATGATAGTATAAATCACCAATTTATAAAAGAAGAGGCTCAAAGATGAACACTTTTTTAGAACCTTAATCCTAAATGGGTGAACTCTATTTTTTATACCATAACTGATCCTCTAAGTTAAACATGTATTTTTAAAATTCCCTTGTCAAGTCCTTGAGAGTTTGAAAATAAAACATAATTGTTACTACAAACTCCTCATCATCTTTGTGTTGCATGATAGGTTTGAATTCAATAAGAAGTGGGTGCTACTCATTGGGAGGTTGATACCAAAACAAGCCTTTTCTACCTCTAAGCGGGGGTGAAATAAACTATGGGATCATCCAAGATTTGGTATGCATCTTTGAATATATCAAAAATATCACCATTGAATCCTTGGTTATGGATTCATTTAATGAAATTTTACCCCTCATCCCTAACTATACCATAGTCACCTCAAAAAGGAACATAACCTACCTCTAGAAGCTTGAATAATTCTAACAAATCCTTACCACCTGATGTTATAAAAAAACTACTTCTGGGCTGATAAGGGTGTTTATACTAAAGTAGAAGCTCTAATTTACCACTTTGTTCACCATTAAGGTCCTCTTCCACTATATAAATTGATACCTTCCCAAATACACTAATAGTCCCAACTTATCCCTCATTTTTTAATTTCTCTTCTCTTGAGGAATACTCCTCTCTAACTGAATGACATTCATTTATTATCCATACAATTGGCCCTCTTTTTAAAAGGGAAATGGTGGGAAATAAATAGGTTTTGATTGGTAAAATATGAGTGGCCTCAAATAGGGTGGGTATCCTAAAATTAGGCTACTTGGTCCAAGAATGTTTCCATGGTTGAGCTTGAGGATCCTAAGGAAGAACATGCTTTGGAATTGACATGGGTAAAATATTTCTTAGAGAAGGGGGCCCTTTAAAACTTGGAATTTTAAAATTGGGAGGCCAACCTAAGTTTTCAAAGTGTTTAACTTGCTTAAAGCTAAGGAATTTGAGAACAGAATCTTCCCCCCTCTTAGACTAGTTTATGGTTGTAAGGGAAGTTTACTTCGATTTGGGAGTAGAAGGAAATAATTTGGGCTCAATATATTATGTTTTCATAATAAATTGATGTATCTACTCTTCCTTGGTTATGATGTTCTTATCCAAGCATTCCCCCTCTTATATTCTTTGATCTCCCTCTCCTATTATTGAAGATAAGCTTGTTGATAGAGTTCCTCTTATTATCTACTACATTATATCTCCTTGTCAATCTCCTTCATCTATTGGTTGAATTCCAAAATGATATATTTTATTATTTGTTTAGGATATTTAGGAGCATGGTCAGGCTACCAAAAGATTCAAGCTGATATGAGATGGAGATAAGCATTATGGAAAGGTTGGTATCTTGCTAGTCTAGGATAATTTTGGGTGAAACCAAGAGTATTTTAGCCCTGATACGAATGATAAAAGAGTATAAAAATATAATTTTTCATGGAATGAGGGATGATAATTCATATTTTTAGGAACTCAAGATTCTTAAATTAGTGGATTGGACATTTGAAGTCATCAGGTGCTTTATAGAGTGTCTTCAACATTATTGACTAAGGATAACATCAAATACTTAGTTAAATATTTAAAATTCTAGTCCTATGGGGTGTGATACAAAATATTATCAATCAAGCTATTCACATTTTCAATTAGAATATTTGGTTTATTAAGATAATGGGATCATCCTCAAAGGTGTGGGACACTTTCACTCAGTAAAAACCTCTGGAGTAAGCTAAATTTCTTCTATTCTAAATGCACTTAGTTTAGGACTATCATGTAGACCTATAAAGAGTAGAATGATATCTATAGATAGAGATAAATCTAAACTTTACAAGGGGAAAGGGAAGAGAAAAGGTAAGAGGTTTGATATAATATAAAAGGTGATGCACCAATAATTGAGTGATCACCTTACCTACTTAACGACATAATAAAACTAATAAATTAAATATAAGGACTTAAAATCTAGTGCACTATGTAAGTGTTTCTCATGGAGGTAAGGAAACACAACACAACATTAAGATGGATGATAAATGGTACATAAATAACACCTACATAGATCCATGTATACACAACATGAAACCTATAGAGACTTTCACTTATACATATAGGTACAAAGCGAGGATGGAAATAAAAGGGATTAACATTCATAAACAAGGGTCAATAACCATGAATGCACACAAAAAATAGAGCATGAAAAAAAGTAATTAGTTCCTATTAACCTCAAGGTCTAAGGAAATATTACAAACTAGAATGAGCAAAGATTTGTTACATCAAGGAGAGGGATACACAAATAATGAAAAGTAGGGATTATATAAATTTGATAAAATACTTGTTTAATAAATTAACCCTTGGGGTGGTACATATAAAATTATATTCATAGGTTGGCACTCAAGGATCTAGGTTGATTAGGAAGACCAACTCACCATGTAAAATTCACTAAGATCCATGTTTCTTAAATTTATTTAATAATTTAAATCTAGAAGTGGTTAAAATGTTTCTTTTGGTTCCAGATGTGTATCTATGAATGAAGGACACTTAGGTAGTTAGGGGAGGTGTGTGGCCATGCTATGACATCTGTAAACCACCTTTATATTTAAGATGTTTTGATGTGGCTTCATTCATTACCCAACTACCTATAACTACTTCCTATACATAAACCCCACTTGTCAATCCATTTGGCCTTATTTGTCGATGTTGAAGCTACATAGGTATTTTATATTATACCATGTTATATTTTAAATGGATCATATATCTACACCCTACACCCTTAAAAACTATCTACACACTAGATTGTGTGTGTTCGGGACGTTACTAGGTTCTACAAAGGTGGAACATTTACACATGAAAAGCTTGTATGGAAAGAGGAAACAAGCCCCTATTTAGTCTATGTAGTCTAATTCATCTATTCACTCTTGAATTCATTCATTTATGTATGCACTCACTTCACACCTCAAATTTCACATGACTTAATACTTTATTTCATTCTATGTGAAGAGTGCACACTAAAGGTTGTGCATTAGGATGAGCACTGATCTACATAGGGAAAGGTGCATAGCCTACAAATGATAGGATCCCACATACTAACTACCATGATCAAGCTTGGGTACTTCAAATTTTAGCAAGGAGAAATTTTTGATAAAAAGTTTGCACAATAATAATGAATCTTTTAGGTTCACTCTTATAATTTAAATTTGTGCTTTGTGCACTTCCCTCTTAATATTGCCTAAAGCTGGATAACCCTATCCACATATTTTATGTACACCCATTAAGTTATAAACATTTATTTTTATTATTGTCATGCATCTTGTGCCATGAATCCTTATGCTTAAAAATATCCCAATGACATGAGCCTTCATATTTTTGGTTGTAGGAAATTTTGTTTGTAACTTGGTCTTTGACATTTGCACTCAAGATAAAAGTTTTGATGCATGTTTGCAACATTGTTCCCAAACTTCATTTAAACCTTAAAAACATTTTTATTTGAATTTTATCTATGTGGAAATATCAACTCTCATTTTAGCCTTTAGAACTTTTGTTTACAACAAAATATCCAAATATAAACTATGATTATGTTTTACATAAGGCATGAAGTCTAACTTTTCTTATAAAAATTGTTAAGTCAAAAGATAGTCATTTTTGCTAAACTTTGACTAAATATTGAAGCCTTAAACTACTAAAATCATCTGGTGCCCATCTATTGTGATTGAATATGTTATATAGATATAAGTCCACAAAGGAAACATTGCAAAGCATATGTCATAGTTTATGAATCATGAAGGCATAGATCTAAATCTTTATGATTAGGCATAAAAGTTTATCACTTGGACATAAGAATTTAATAGAAGAAGAATGCATAGGTAGAATGAAAAATATCACTTGTAATTATAAAATCAAATCCTACACTCCATGCATTTCCTTTTCATAGTTATTTTAAGTCTAGGAACCTTACACATATGGTCTACATGGACCTATAGCTTTGTGTTTTGCATGAGAGTGTAGAAATATTTATATAGGGAACATGATAAGACTTTATCCACAAGTGCACATAGATAATTAACCAAGGTGTATAATTTTGTTGACTACCAACATTTGAGTGTTTATGAGAAACATCTATATGTCATCTAAACACAAAAAACTTCTATATAGGGTCCTGTGAGCTCTACATAGGCTAGGGTGACCTAAAAGGTCAACAATGATACTTGTGCCTTATTTATTTTTGATAATCCCTTATGTCCTCACATTGAGTATCTTTCCTAAGCCACATAGTCCATATTATGTGAATGTTCACAATATTATTTTGACCAAACTTATTTTAAAATGATTGATAAATTAAGTTATTTTAAAAGCTATATTTTTTATTATTTAGATATTTAATAAGTTATACAACTAATCATTGAATTATTTTGTAGTTTAATTATAAATATTTGTTTCTAGTTTTAACACTCTTTTGAGGCTACTTGGTCTCAAATATTTTATTTTATTTTATCTATTTACTTTGATCAGATCATTTTGAGTTATTCTTTGATTATAAACGGTGGTATCCTATATGTTAATTAAAGTGTATAATTTTAACTATGTGTGTGGTATGGATCAAAATAATATAACTTGTTGAACAAGTTATATGGTTGTGATGTGAAATTTTATGGGTAGGTTCAAGACTCCATCCTTCCCTCACTAGACATGTTTTTTTATTTTATGTATTTTGTCTAGTGTAATATAGTTCTTGAGGTCATTCTATGTAGTAAATTTTTATGTTTAAAGGTGTGTGTGACCTCTCATATCCAAGATATGGTAGAACAAGGGTGAGTTATCCCCACATTCTTCTTCTCCTTTAAAAAGTTGTCAGTGTTGGGAATACATTTTTTAGCTACATAGTTATCATTAAAGTTTGTAAAATGGATCTTAGTATTTCTTAATATGGGTCAATTTTACTTAGTGTAATCCTACCATGGAATGGTACTTATTTCAACACATTGTACTTTATTACATGGAATGACACTTATTTTAGCACATTTTACTTTTGCCATGGAAAGGCACTTATTTTAGTACATTGTACATTTTCCATGGAATGCCACTTATTTAAACACATTATACATTTTCCATGTAATAGTGTTTGCCTCATCACCTTTTACTTTCATCTTGGAGTGGCACTTGTATTTTTTGATCGATATGATATACATCAGATTAACACTCATAACCACATGCTCATATCAATGGATAATTAGGTTTTAGTTTTTTTATTAGTTAAAATATGGGTCTCAATTAATTCTATTGGGATCTTCATAATGAATTAACATCATATGTTTGACACATTTTACCTATATTTTCTTGTTGTGGCTAGTTGTGCATATAATCTAGTGTTTTTAGGGAGGTATGTTTGTTTTCCTACCTTAGAGTAGTTTATAAATTAAGGGTGATGATTTATTAAGAGGGGGAGAATGTAACACCCCTCATATGGATATTTTTCACTTATACAATCTTATCATATCATTTGTGTATGATTAATTTTTTATTCCCTTATGCATGTATTTTATGTGCCTTACCCTTGGCTATCATGAGCATTGTTTGTTGTGTTTAACAAGAAGGTCAATTTTATGGTTGACTTACCTTTATTGAGTTTTTTTGATAATTGATATCCATTATTACTTGCCTTAAAAACATTAATATAATTAATATTAAAAGTAATTCTATATAATGGAAGGAGGATGTGAAACCCAAAATTTTTATACTGCATACCTTCAGATAATTGATCTTTTTCACACATCCCATTGAGATGTGCCTTATGTACTATTGTGACATGAGATTTCATTTGTTCTTTATGTCTAGTATAAATATTATATATCTTATATGATGATATTGATTTCTTACCCAAAAATATATTCATTATGATTAGATTAAATGATTATTATATTCATTATGATTTCAATTTTCTTATGTTATTTGGTAGTTCATTATGATTCATATTGATACTGTACCACTAGAGATATTATTCTTAAGCATGTATTTGATTATCCATGTGTTTATATTGTTTGATAAGTAATATTATTTGGGTCCTTTACTAAGTCTTTAAGAGTGTGTCACATTACCCTTTATTTGGGATAATATTTTGTCCTAATTTTTATTCATGTGTGTATAATTTATATTTATATGAATTATTAATTCACATAACTCTGGATTCTAAGAGGTGTTACCTATTTGTCCTCCTTATGATTTTGGTAGTTACTGGCATGTAATTCCTCTCCCCATACATATCACATACATCCTCTCCACTTTTAAGAGGATTGGAGACACTTGGCACACATGGTGAAGGTTGCACATATAACTCATTCTATCTAGATCTATTTGATGAGATTTTTAATTCCTCTTTTCTTATGTTTTTGGTAGTTATTAAATCTTTATCTTGCTCTTTATTTTGTATCCTTTTAATGTTATCTTTTTACTAGAGGCCATTCTTCTCTCTATTATATTCTTCTTGCTATGTATGTGTAATTCATTGATTGCAAAGATTATTAATAGATTGTAGAGTTTTATCCATTTGATAGTGTCCCCACTAGTCAACTCTCATTTCTATTCATGTGGATGATTCACTCTTAAAGTAACTTTGTTGATTTATGCAATGTTTAAGGTATTCAATATTATTTATATTTTGATCCTTGGTAATATTATTTCATGATATTAGAGATACGGTGTAGTTAATTTCAATGTTGAGTTTTTTGTAGATTTGAAGATAGAAAAGAAGATTTTTTCCTTCTAATATTCAATTTTTATTCATTATTTTCCTAATTTTCAAGGTTTTGGGTGAAAAAATCAAGTTTTTAGACACTTTTTGTGACAATAATCTAACCATATTTTTTTCAATGCATTAAGGGAAGCATTTATTTTCCTTTTATATTCAATTTTGAAAGATTCTAAATCAATTTTTTTCATGTTTTATTTATTTCTTTATTTTTAGTTACATTTAGAATTATAATTTAACTTAAAAAAATTGCACCATTTTTTTTTACTAAAAACCATCTAAAAAACGATTCATATTTTTTTATTGAAATCTTTGATTCCTAAAAATATTTTTGGTTTTTTTAATAGTTAATCTAAGATTATGTTGTCTAAATTACAAGAAAAACCAATTTATAATTTTTGAGATACCATAAAAAATGTACATGTATTTTTTTAAAAGATGTGGAAAAAAATTCTGATTTTTTTTTTTTTTTTTGACATTTCAATCACTTTGTTTTTAATTTATATATATATTTTGCAAGTTTTTTTAAAATATTTTGAAATTAAACAATAAATTTTTGTTGTCTTTTAACATAAAGTCTTTTATTAATTCTTAAAAAAAAGGATTTTGAAATTAATTTAAACCTTTTTTCAAATTCAAAAATGATTTTCTTTCCTTTTTAAACTAATTAAAATCAATGGTTTAAATTTATGTTCCCATGTGAAATTATTTCATCTATAGAAATTTTTGATATTTTATAGAAATTTAAAAACTTATTTTCAGAAAAAACTTGTGTATTATTTTTTTTAATGCTCTAAATTACAAAAATTTGTTTATTAACTTTAAAGATTTTTTTGGAAATTAATCAAAGAGATATTAAAAAAGCAATTTAAGCATAATTTTTAGTGTACTTAGGATGATGGAATGGAGGAGAAAAGGAAATAGTAAAAAATTCAAATTGGGTAGTGGGTAGGAAACCCCTGACAATGAAGATGCAGGTGAAGATGATGATGATCTAAACAAATTTGGAAAGGGTGATGCACAAAATTACGGTTTCTCCTCTTGGATCTACAAACTAGTTATTATTGGAGGTTTGAGTTATGGAATTTATTCTAGTATGCTCTCCTTTTTAATGGAAATCATGCTTCTTTTTTAGACCTCTACTATTTCAAGGTCGATTTTATCATAAGGAGTAGTGGAGAGTTGGTTCTTTAGTCATGGGATGCACTCTTTTTAGAGGACTTCAAGCTAGTTTTGTTCATAGATTTGTGTTTCAGGAATCCCCTGCCATATGGGAGTTCATCTACCCATCAATATATAATTTACTTTTGTGGAATGCATGATGATATCAGTTGATTAGGAAATGGAAATGAGAAGAGATGGGGACTATCGCCTAAGAAAGCAATGTTATGGCCTAAGCTTCATTAGGAAATTTTTGGTATAGTCTGTGATGGGTAGATATGTTATTTGGATGATGTTTTGATGATTAAGGAGGTCCTCTTATTTACACCTTTCTATATTAACTCTAGTTTAGCCCCTTTGGCATGGAATAAACACTAGAAGAATGACCAAGGTCTGCTTGATATTGAGTATGGAAGAAGATCCATCTTAGACTTGTCAAATGGTCCCTAAAGGGGACCTACAACTAGAATGGTATATCCTTCCTCATCTAACTTTTTTTTTCATTTTTTCATGTTTTTTTGGATTTGGAAATGAATTTGTTACTTATTGTGGAGTGTAGTTGTGAGAATGATCCCCAAAACCTAATTTTAATGTCATTCATGAATTTTTTTCAAGGAGATACTATTTTGGAAAGACCAAGTTTTTTGTCAGGAGGACTAAATTTTGACAAGGGCTTATGTAATGGTTTTATTTTGGTACTATTTGGAAAAACTAAAAGAATGGTGTTCTAATTTTTAATGGGTTGATCACATTGATGTTGTGTTTAGTGCTTGGATGGGGTTCTTGTTAGTGTTATGAACTGTGCTCAAAGACTCATATGTGTTAGGTCAAGGTTTATCTCAAGATTTGTCTCATGGTTATGTCTCAAGATTAGGTTTATTTTATAATATTAAATATCTTGGTCTTATTTATGGTGTTACTTAGCCATTGTCTTATTGGATTTTGTTCTAATGGTTGGAAAGGATCAATCCTATTTTTTAAAACTAGTCTTTGAAAATGGGGTTGAAGGCTCATTTTATACCCTCATGGATAGTTTGGTGAGATTGATATAATCTTAGTGTTATTTCACTATTTTTGGATTACATTGGGGGCCTTACATGATTTCTCTCTATTTACTTGAATCATTTTTACTTTGTGATCATTAGATTCATTATTTGGAAAAATTGGGTTCTTATTGGGTTATTTTGGTATTTTTGACAATGGTTGGATTTATTTAAAAGGTTCTTTGGTATCTATGTTGGGGTTTAGATTCTGTGGGAACCTTAAAGATATCCTAGAGACCTAGACCTTGATTTCTATCCAAGTTAATTCTTAATGTAGGCAAAATCAGTTTGTTTGATCCCTAGGGAACCTTGAAGGTTATTTTCAAGACTTAGACATCTAGATCCTTATGTCTTGGCTAGTTTTAAATCCAACTAAAACCAACTAGTTACTACACCAGTCAAATACAATGGTTTTTGGTTAGTTTAGAGACTTGGACCTCATGCTCTTTTAGTCTAGGTTGGCTTTCAGACCATTAAAAATTGGTAGTTTTCTATTCAAGGATAAAGCACCAATTGGAAATTCCTTTAGGGGACCTATGACCACCTTTTTCCTAGGGTGCATACACTCTTTGATACTTGGGCCTCCCTCTATTAACCCATGTTAATTTTTGGTCTAGCCAAAACAGAATGGTTTTTACACTAGTCAAATGTGGATGTTACTATTCCTCCCCATTTTTTGGGACCTTTATGGTCTTTTGTCTTGGTTCCCAATATATTCAAAATTAGATGTTTTGGTTTCTACTTAGGAGTCCTGGGTCTCTAATCTTTCTATCTAGGCTAGCTCCCACACCAATTGCTTACAATATTGTTTTTTAATTTGTGTTGGGTTTCTCTTGGAATCTTGTGGTCTGTTTTGGTTCTTAAACGTTTATGTCTCTTTTGGGTTTTGTCTTTTCTTTCCTAGTGAACTATTTATGTTTTATATTTTGACAACTAGGGGGAGACCCAAACCTCCCATCATGCCCAAAGCTGAAACCCACACCAACTATTAAATGCGGGTTTAATCTAATCTAAACAAAGCACTTTTATAAATTTTGTGGACTTATATTTAAAAGTTAATTGGTAATTTTGTGTAAGATTAGTTTTTAAGTATTATTGGCTATTTTAGACCCTATAAATAAGTTATTATCACATTATTTTCCTTTATACCTTGTTGTGTTTAATATGGATTTTAAACTTACACTTTTTCTATCATTTAAAAATGCTTCTCATCAATTTTATATTAAGAATGATGATATTATTTCTCTTAAGACACACATTTCATATCAAAATGAAACTTTAAATGTTTTACAATTCTCTTTTAATTAGAAAATAATGTCTATGTATGCAATATTTTATTGATGTGTTAAAAAAAAAATTTACATCTTTTACGCATACTAATTATTTTAATGTTGACACTAGATCTCATAATATTGATGAATCTATTTATGCTTTTCAAACACCTAAAAATTCTCTAAACACTCGTTATACCAACCCTAGATTAAAAATCATGCACAAATTGGCTATTTAGATGGTAGACTTGGTAAGTATGAAAATAATATTTGTGAACCTCTATTGCCTAAACCTAATGCAAATTATAAAGGTCTTGTCTATAAAAATTCAAATGTTTCAAATGAAAATTTGAAATATTATTGTCTTCTACATTGAAGGACTTATAATGCAACTTATTTTTATTATAATGCCTCTAATGTTCATTCTTTGGTTAGAAATGTTAAACCTTGTGTGTATTATGAAAAGCATGGGTATTATATGTCTAAATGTTAGAAATTACATCCAAGTAGATCATGTGGTAAATCCACTCATGACACTTTGCATTATTAAAAAATCATAAAATTTCCTACCTCTAAGGGTAAAAATGTTTAGATTATTAAAGAAAATAAATCTTATAGAGACTTTGATATTTCTTCTTGTGGTAATTCTTCTAATGTTTCATGCACAATATATTTTACAAGTGACACATATTATTTATCTCTATTTTGATATTATAAATATTTTATGCATTCGTTACTTTTTATTTCAAATCAACTATGATTTATTTAGAGTTTTTTTGGACTGACTTCTTTGAGATGAGGATTTCAAACTTTGTAGTGGAAGTTGTCTTTAGCTCAAATTTACCTAGTTGTATAATTACTTTTATTACATTACGTATGTAGATTATTTTTGGCATATTGGCTATTTAACCTAAAATATTGATCTTATCTTGTTTATCTTGTAGTTTTTGTGGATCATTACTCTTTTTTGTTTATCTTTATTCTATTATGGATCGACCACATTATCCAAAAAAATTCTTAGAGATCTTTGGTGGTCACAATTTTTTTTGTCTTGTAGTGTTTGTGGATCATTAATCCTTTTTGTTGAATTTTATTTCATTATAGATTGACCACATTATCCATAGAGGATTCTTAGAGATTCTTGCCGATCACACTTTTTTCATTACAACTTTTAGAAGTACCTTCCCTTTTTCTCTCTTTTTTAATATTTTTTAATTCCTCTTTAAGTAAGTTTATATTAAGAGGGAATATTTTGTAATTTTAAATCTCTTCCTTTGTTGTAAAAAGTTATCTTTACTTTCGTAACCCAAAAATATGTTTAAGGGGGAGTGTTTGAGAATTAATCTTATTTGAGTCCTTCCCTAAGCATTTAGGAATGTGCTATGTTACCCTTTATTTCAAATCATATTTTATCCTAAATTTTATTTTTGTGTGGGGAATTTATATTTATGTGAATTATTAATTCACATAAATATGGATTCTATGATGTGTCACTCACCTTTTTACCCTTTTTAAGATTTTTGGAGTTACTTGCATGTAACTCTTAACCCCCCCCCCCCCCCCCCCCCCCCCCCCCCCCACATATCAAACACATTCTCTCTACTTTTAAGAAGATTAGAAACACTTGGAACATATGTTGAAGTATATGTATGTATATATATTCTCTCTATCTCTATTTATTGATCTTTTACCTTCCTCTCTTCTTACCTTTTTTGGTAGTTCTTCAATCTTGATCTTACTCTTCCTCTTATATCCTTATGATGTTCTCTCTTAGTTTGAGGACATTTTTATCTCTATTAGCTTCTTCTTGATATGTAATTAGAGTTAATTGATTACAAGGCTTCTTAATAGATTATAGGGTTTTCTCTGTTTGGTGGTTTCCCCATTGGTCAACTTTTGTTTCTCTTCATGTGGTTGATTCACTCTCAAGGTAATTTTATCAATTTTTGAAATCTTTAAGGGATTAAATTTTATTTATATTTTGATCTTTAGAAATATTATTTCATATATGATTGGTATGATTTAATTACTATTTATATTTGATTCCTTGTATATGCCATGTGCATGATTTTGGATTGAGATCACTTATATTGTTTATATTTTATAGCTTCAACTATCCAAGTTAGGTTATTTTATGTGAACAATTTTTTTTAGGTGACAAAGGAGGATGACAAGGGAACTAAGACTATGCTGAGTATAAATACATAATGGGTAGAGTGGTGGCATGTATAGTTAACCCTTTCATGATCTTAACCACTTTATGTATCATTTTTAGACATACCTAGAAATGTAAACATCCTTAAACCATTTAGAAATATAAACCCATTTATATACTATTCATACCTTTATTTTTGAACCTTAGGAATTATATTTAAATTTTAATTCATTCATAAAGTGTTTTTTAAGCCACATAAGTTTCCCCTTTTGAATCAAAAATTGGATGAAAATGGTAGAGCCAAATTTAAAGAGTGAAATAAAGTGATTTTCAAATATTTTGTTTGTTTTTTATTTATTTAATCCAATGGGAAGGTTTAAGAGTATTTCTAAGAGCCTTAATGGAATTTTGAGGTAGACCATGTGAAATTTAGGGCATGGGATAATGAGACAATTTATGAGGTATGGATTTGTTTTCTTGCCCACATGGACTTGTAAGTGGAGTTATGGAGATGGAAATCTTTTTTACCATGACACAAGGGATGGGAAGGGACACATGTCACCTTCCAATTGGATATTGGAGGGGAGAGTTTAGTCTATGTGGAGAAGAAAATACTTCCTTTTGAGGAATATTTTACTCATTTTTAAATTTGTAAAAGTTAGAAGTGGAGGATAGAAAGAGAAGCTTGGATTAGAATCTTAGAGAAAGAGGATGATTGCTAGTGTCCAAGACTTATAAATGTTGTTTTGAAAATATCCAAGAGGTGGAGCCATGCTATGTTCCCTTTCCATATTATTTCCACTCAATTAAATTTAAATTATCTTATCCCCACTCTTTATGTAGTTTTCAATAGGTGAAAGGTAATAAGGCTCACCCTCTTTCCTTTATTATTATCCATGGTTTGTGTCAATGGCCACCATGTGGTTTCCATTTCCCATTTGATTTTGGAGATGTAACTTTCCTCTTATATTTGTTGGTTGGTTTAGTTTTAATACTTAATGTATGATTTTTTTATTTGATGTATTTTAGTTATGATTTTGTTAATATAGAAGCCTCATTTGTGTGGTTGAACTTATAGCCTCCTAGATTTATTTCCTAGTGAGTGTTATTTATTTAGGATTATTTCCATATAAACATGATTTTATCAAAATTCCTACCTTACACCATGATGTTATGATTCTCAGAGCTATAAATCATAGGCTTGGTTCCCTAGGGTAGCTACCTAATGATGTACAAATGATCCGAAGTAATCCCCTCATTTGATTGGCCTTGCAGTTGCATATGGAGTCCTTATGAAGACTGACTTGTTCAATTTTTTGCATAGATTTATAAATAAACTATATTGGATGTTTAAAATCCATTTTATTATTATGTTTATTTGAAATATATATGTAATGAAATTAAATGTGTAATATTCATTGGAAATAGTTTGATGTTACTTGTATACTCTTCCTACCGAGTGTATCAAATTTAAATAATGGAAATGATTCTTTTGTGTTAAAAATAAAATTGTATATGATAGTGTGACATGTATTCCTCTATATTTTTAATTTTTTCGAATTTTTTTTGAAATTTAGTTATTTGTGTGAATCCAGGAAAGGCTTGTTGCATTTGTATAATTTTTATCAAATTTTAAACTTGCATAAATTTACCTCAACTAATTTTATTATAAAATTAGATTTATTAGGAATTTCTAGGAATTTTTAGAATATTGTTGTTTTATTTTTTCAAAGTTATGAATTTTAAATTTTCATTAAAAAAAACTCATTATATCTCCCTTATAATTTACACCAACTTCACTTAATTTATTTACATGTAATATGAGGAATTCAAGTGCTTGAGTTAATTTTATATTAAGATTTAAAAAAATTAAGACCCAGTGTAGTTGTTTTCATTATTTTTGACCTTTGGTCTATTCGTATTGAAGTTTTTAATGTTTACAACATATAGGGTAATTTTTAAAAATACAAGCACTATGAGAGTACATAGACTACTTAGTATGAGAAAAGATAAATAGTTATGATGGTGTGTTGATAAGTGTTATCATTGATGTCAAGGTTGATGTCATTGATGTTAAGGTTGATGTCATTGATGTCAAGGTACATCTGGTAAAGATGCATGGTGAGTGGTCTTTAAGGTATGAGTGTATATGCTTGATGTGATAAGGAATCCATGTGACAAGATGAATTTGAAGGTAAGAGATAATTTTAAGTAAATTATTGTGTATTTTTTTGGTTGATGTCAAGGTTGATGTTAAAGTTAAAGTCAATTTGAAGTTATCAATGTTGTCACAAAGAGGTATGATGGTCAAGGGAGCATTGAATCATGCTTATAAGACTCTAGGTCTACATGAGGTCATTAGAGAATGTTGATTATAAAGATATTATTGTAGTGGTGTTAGAGTGATATTAGAAGAGTGTTCTTGTTTGATATCATTGAGGTCATGTTTGAGTACTAGTTCTTGAGTATATGATGTCCTGAGAAGCCTAGTCTAGATCTTATGAGAAGGTGTGCATAGTGAAATTTTGTGAAGCAAGCACAAACTTGTGAGAGGTTGTTTGGAATTTTATGCTCATATAAGTAAAGTATATATACTTTAAGAAGTGTTTCAAGGTCAATTATCAAGTTTTAATTGCTTAAGAATCTTAATCATGGCACTAGTCATGGCATGTAAAGTCCATGTGAGAATGTGTGAGTATGGTGACTTGGTAAGATGGATGTAAATAGGAATTAGAGGTTTTATGAGGTTGTTTGATTATTTGAGAGTGGTGGAAAGTGCATGGAAAGAGGCATAAAAGTTGGTTTTAAGGCCTAATGTGGTTTGTAGGTCAAGGTATAAGCAATAAAAGAGAGAGAGTGTGGCCTAATGAGGGTTCATGATAAGATTTCAAGGTTTTTAATCTCTTTTATAAATTTTTAGATGTGATTTATGTTTTTTAAATTTTTTTCATGTATTTTGAGGTCATATTTTTAAGGATAAGGCATGAAAAGTGGTTTTGAGGTCTCTTGAATGCTTAGAATGAAAGGTTATCTACTCAATAAGGATTTTATTATGCAAATTATATCTTTTGAATGGAAACCTAATATATTCATGGTATATGGGGAAGGGTCCTATCTCAAAATTATAGGCTTTTATTTTTTGATTGAGGGATATGCTTTATGAATGATTGTTAAGAATGAAAACATGTTTAAACCCTCTTAAAACCTTAATAAGGACTCAATGTTGATCAAAATTTCCCAAAATAGATTGGTATGATAAATTAATATACTGGAGGTTGTAGTAAAATCTACTAGAAACCTCCAGGTGTGATTGAGTAGTCATGTGTATGAGTAGAACCTACATGAAAATGCTAATTTCTCAGAGATTTGTTATAGTAGTCAGATTTAACCAAGTAAAAGTGTTAAAATAGATGGAGGATGAATATTGATACTCATTTTAAGGTTAAATTAAGGTTTATGAATATTTTATATACCTAAACTATGATAAAATGATCATCTAATTTAGCTAATCACTAATAGGCCAAATGGTGCAAATAGTTAAAAACTAGGCAATAGTGAGAAGAAGATTAGGAATGTGTTGTCATGATAGAGTGATGAAACAAAGTGCATGGAGACATTTTTTGAGATTGGTGGTATTTCATATTAATTATTTGTATAAATCTTGGAAGTTAGGTATAGTGATGAAAATGATGAAGCTCAAATGGCTTATCTAACTTATTGAGGACTATGTGTAGTAAGGTCAATAATTTAGTCTATAAGATGAATAGACACCATTAGACCATATGTTATTTATGTTTCAAGATGTTATATAGATGGCATAGTATCATGGTAATGCATTTTAAGTCTTTGAAAGTGGTCATGTTGGTGTTGTATGTCTGACTCACCATGAATGGTCTTTGAAGAAAACTCATAGTTCTAATTGAGTGAGTTGTAGAGGTGTTTTTGAGGCTCTATGAATTGAGTTGAATTATATAATTCATATGGTATTTTTTTTATTATTAAAAAGTCTTGTTAATGGTTTTGGAAATATTGGAATTTAATGTAATAATTTGAAAAGTTGAAATCAGAATGGTTTATCTAGTTTATACAAGATTATGTGAGATAAGGTCAAAAGAATGGTATGTAAGACCAATGTTTGATATTAGAGATTATGGTTTTTATGATTTAGTTTTTATGAATATTTTATAAAATATTTTTGATGTATTGAAAATAACTAAAATTATCCTTTCAGGAGTTGTATCAAGTAGTTTCATGACTGACTTTTGATAATTCTGGTAGTTCTAAGTGAACATATTGAAGAGATAAATTTAAGCCTTTTTTATCTAATTTGTAGTGTGTCAAGTATATGGTGATGACATTTAGGTCATATATAATGTGTATATGATTTTTTTTCATCATATTTGAGTGGTTTAATTGAGTTTGAGATCCAATATTAAAAGGCATATTTTTGGTGTACATAGGCCTAATAAGATAAAATACTAATGAGGGGTTTCAAGTAGTGATTTGTTGTAAAATATATTGTTGAGCTTATAAGACATTAGTATGGGTATATATGTTTATTATATGATATGTTACCAATATGTGTGGAGTTTTAAAGTGTTATAAGGAAGGCAAAGTGTAACATGTCATAAAATAGACCTAATAGAATTAGGTCTCCATGAGAACTAAAAGTGAAATGAGGTCCAATAGAGTTATGATAGAATAAAAGGGACTCGATATTCATTTGAATCATTTTTATGATATTTTTAATACATATTTCATGAATGAACTAATTATTTTGATGTACCCAAATCCCCTCTTTCTTTATGAAAATGGGGACCCACTTTTTTTAGATTATGGTATTAAGTTTGAGCCCCTCTTCTATGTGTTTAATACAAAATTCTAGGAAAAGACCAACTATTGGCCTTTCATACTTTAGCAAAATCTAACTGTTATTATGTTCATAGACTAACTCTTTATATCAAGTTTATTCTTTTATACTTATTTTTTGGGACTTATTTTTTGGGGAATTTACCATAGACTTATTTGTCAAAATATATTTATTTCAAACATTTTATCCAATGAAGTAGATCCTTAGTTATTTTATTCATGGGAACTTTACCCTATGAAGTAGACCCTTTGTTTTTTTTGTAGTTGCCCTTCAAATTTTTTTGTTTGGCCACTTGCTTGATAGAATGACCCTTAAAACTTTTTATAGTTTCTCTTTGGCATATTTGTTTCAGACATTTAATCAAATGAAGTAGACCATTTAAATTTTTTTATCTTGGGTACTTTTCCCTATGAATTAAACCCTTAATTTTTTTTTATAGTTTCCCTTAATCCTTTTTGTTACAACCATTTTGCCTAATAGAATGACCCTTTATAATTTTTTTAGTTTCCCTTCAGTCTTTTTTGTGACCTTTTTCCTGACAAATTTTTCCTTCAGCGCTTTTCGAAATGACCCTTTAGACCTAATGCACTTACCCTTTGAGATTTTTGTCAAAGGCTAATTACTTTAGAATGTGTGTTTTAGACATTTTATCTAACAAAATTAGGGTATTTAGAACATTTCCCTTAGACATAAGCCCCAAAATAATACCCTACTATGAAGTGGTACCCCTAAGTAGATGACATTTTATTATGAATCTAGTCTAAGATTTTAATCGAGGCCCTAATAATATTTATTAAATACCACAAAGACCTTAGGCTAAAATCTCTATACAAAGTCATTTATATATTTTCCAAAGTATTATGCTAATTCATTTATTTTTATGCCTATAATAATGGACTAAATAGAGAGCTACCAAGTGGCATACCTGCATGATCAAAGTACAAGTCAAAAAGTCCAAGCCAAGATCTTATGGAAGATGTTTTATTAGGTGTAATTGATTTAATGATGCAATATTGAGTTAAATAACCTATTTATCTTCATGAGGGTGACAAATGTCACCATTACAAGAGCCTAATATAGTTGATCAAATAATGCATGCAATAGTTGAAATGTCAAATATCCCCATGAGGGTGACAAATGTCACCATAATGAGAGACTCAAATAGTAGATCAATGGTTTGAGGACCCTTCCATAAGGTTAACAAGTCAAGATTTTAGAAGCCCTAAGTAGTTACCAAGTGGCACACACATAAGTAGTGAGTTCTGAGGAAATGATAAGTGTTTAGATCATAAGGAGTTAAGTCAATTTGATGGTAGTGTAGACATATTTGACATTCACATGAATGTCAAAATTAGTATTAATAATAAAATATTAGGGTATTAAATTTTAACATTTATGTATATGTCATTGACGATCATGAGGGCATCATTGATGGTCATGCAAATGTCAAATTTAAGCTCATAAATTAGTTGTCTGGATTCAAATGTTAATGTGCCTAGGTATATCAATGAT
The DNA here is from genome assembly GCA_037957365.1 of Torreya grandis. NCBI lineage: Eukaryota > Viridiplantae > Streptophyta > Pinopsida > Cupressales > Taxaceae > Torreya > Torreya grandis. The sequence goes on along the minus strand of JARHVA010003506.1, from coordinate 1,927,635 downwards.
CAATGTTAACTTAGGAACATGTAGATTGATAGTATGAGTCAACAATGGAATTTTCAAAGATCTTAGACATAATCAAGTTTTTATGCATGTCTTAAAAATATCAATAGTCATATTTGAAGAGTTAAAAAATAGAATAGCATGGCCACGTGGACATAATATGTATAAGTTTTTAACACTTGGGCTATATTTATTGATATCCATCAGGTATCATAGTTAAAGTTGGATCAGTAATATGAACATGCATGGTTAGCAAATATAGAAGTGAAGAGATGACAAATGTTGTAGTTACAATAGGTAAACATGTAATGCATAGTATAAATAAGTTAGTCATAGCTAAAAATAGTGTCCCTAGTTATAAAAATCATTGGTAAAGTGATACATGTATGAGTTCCATTTGAAGGCATCTAATCTAAAACATCAATAGGTTGCTCTCACAACCTATAAAAATAAGCTTGTATAGTTTTGGGAAAATGACATATATATTTGCATAATTAGCCTTTATCTATATACACATGCACATGATTCATAAATTTTTCAATGGCTAATTTAAATTGATAATTATAAGAAGGCTCTTATATGGTTGATACCATATTTAGAACTTAGGATCTAAGTATCACATGTAACGACCTTGCGTGAACTTGGAGGATGAGGCAACCCCTTCCCCAAGTCTATATAAACAATTATAATCCAACTTGGATATTTGTCAAAGAATTTTGAATACAAGAGAAACATCAATTTTGATCATCAATGAATGTTTTTGTGTATTTTGTTTCTAATTTCTATGTAATTAGTTGTTACTTTATTTGGGTATATGTTTGAATAATGTTTAGTGTGTAATAGCTGTGAATAGATTCTTGAGTGTTTTAATTGATGTACTAATATATAGATGTGTAATAGCTATTGAAATATTGGTGAAATATGATGATTAGGATACTTAAGTTTATTGATTCATATTTATGAATGTACATGAGTTCTTTCTTTGATGTAGTTTTCTATGTGTGTGTAATAACTACCTCAAATACTTCACTAACTTGAGTGATAATATCTTGACTAAGAGTGTGAAACAACTCACATAAGTAGATAAACCTTTATCTAAGGCCTATGAATTTATTTCATTAGTATCTCCTTAAGCTTGTTATCCATGTCTAATTATGTGTGTGAAACTACTACTATCAACAGACATAATTCTAAGAGCACCTATCCTTTGAGAAACTAGCTAAGGAAGTGATTCCTGAAAACCATAGAGCCTTCTTTTCTACATTACCCTTACCTCCATTTTGAATTACTTTTGAGACCTACCAACTCTATATTAGAATCCATCCACCCATCAAATTCATGTAGAGATTCACTATCCTTTAGGGACTACAACTCCATCTAAAACACTTTGTCAACAACCTACATGCCCTACCATCTATTCCATCAATAGGTTATTCAAATGGAATAGCTATAACTCATGCACTAGAGTAGAGTTTGCCTCTATTGATATACTAAAATGTTAGAGGCTACCTTATTACACTATGGTGAGCATAAAACTTGCATCAATAATAAATTAGTTCTATAAGAAGGGCAACACCCCTGATAATACTTGTTATTATTTGCATAGATTTACATTAGAGTCACCCAAGAGAGTGACTAGATCTAATTCTTAGGCTGCTTGGCTAGTCTCAACCTTGACATATCATAAGAGACGTAGAATTGTGCCAACAATCCTAGTTTATAATAATCCACCTCCTCTAATAAGTAACCCCTTACCCATAAGAAACCCTTTACTTATTAATAAACCAATAGCTTAGCCCTAGTTAGTTAGATCTACTATTGCCATCTTAGAAGATATGCATGACTTACATTAGAATCTTGAGAGGTACTTATAATCCTTTTCTCCTATGGGAGAAAAGACAATAGAGGAACATATACAAAATTTTAAGGTTGGATTAAGGATAATGAACATTATTCATGAGGATGTTGCATGTAGATTATTCACTTTTAATTTAATGGATGTTTTTTATGATTGGTATTTAAATCTAATGAAAAACTCCATCACTTCTTAGGATGAGTGTCAAGTGGATATTATTTCATAGTTTGGATAGGTCAGAAATCCTGGTCTGGTATACCAACACTTCACCAATATGAAGAAAGAGCTTAATGAGCCTATCCATCTTTTCAACACAAGGTTCTAGAATATGTACAACTAGTTGACCTTAAGATATAAACCAAATGAGCCATTAACATTAGAGATGTAAAATAATGACCTAGACCCAATCATTGTCATATTATTGAGGAGAGTAACTACTAACAACAATTTGGCATTAGCATATGAAGAGGCCATCAATATAGAAAAGCATCTTAATCCTTAAACACTTGAAGTGCCTAATGTCAAAAATGGATTTATAGCACTAAATTTAATACCATATGTGAAGCAAAATGTTCCCATGTTTAATCCAAATCAATTGTATGCACTGATTCCATTGACATAGATAACATAGCCAAATTTTAGCTTCTTAAACAATCATATGATAATAAATGATTATTAGTATAATCAACAATTAGTTACACTTCCCACTACTATTTTACAAGATATAAATTCTACAAATACAAAACTAGATTGTATCTAAAATATGGTTTAAAAGTTGAGAAATGACTACTTAAATATATAAATGAAGATGGGTAATGTAAATTCCCCAACTAGTAATCATAATAATATATTCCATAGATATAATAGATTATTTAATGAACTTGAGTATCTTGACAAGCTTTCAGAGATCAACATGGTAGAAACAACTCTTTCCCATTGGTACAAAACTCACAATACCTCTTAGCATGGTGAGCTTGATTACATCAAATTATATACAACATTTAAAATATTTAAAATAGAAGTAGTTAGGTAGGAACATATGAATAATCCACCATAATCCCACTAAGATCTTGGCTCCTCAAGTACTGCTATGTTTTTTTCTAAATTCATGAGTTTTGCTTCCCAAATGAAGATGACAATGAACCAAAACATGATATGGATGAAATTCATAGTTTATACAAGTTACAAAGAGATGCATATAATCTAAGGAATAAGCAGACACATACAACATTAGCTCCTAAAAATAACATGGTGATTCCTCCAAATCCTAATGTAGACAATAATACACCATGTCTAAAGGGGAATGATCAGCCATAGAGAAAGGAAGAACAAAGCAAAGGAGGATACAAAATTTTTAAATATATGAAGAATATCAAGGTGAATAAAATATTCATAAAGTAACTTAGATCCATAAATAAAATGAACTAATATTGAAGTCCATTATTGTAAAATCTCCTATGGAAATAATTAAAGAATCTATAAACATTGCAAAGGTTGTTGATGCCAAAGTCATCTACAAGAGTAAGCCAAAAGTTCCACCCTTTATACTACTATTAGGTCATTTGGTAAGAATATTCATAATTGTTTAGTTGATTTTAAAGCATCTAACATTGTCATGCCTACATCCATATGTCAAAATCATGGTCTCACTTTGAGTCCTTCAAAGAGAATGGTTTCACAACTAGATAAACTATTAGTACAAGTAGTTGGAGAATTAACTAATGTGCACATTAAAGTATCATATGAACCACAAGTTGAGATTACCATTGATATTCTAGTGGTAGACATACCCAAAGGATAAAAACTATTACTAATTAGGGATTTCTACAAAACACTCAATGGATATCTCTCTACAAAGTTTTCTCATATCTGGCTACCATGGAGAGGAATTACGAATCAAATGAGAATTGATAGAGAGTTGAGGATGAAGTATCCCATTATGGAATATAATTTAAAGAATTAAGAGGTAAATTAAAAGTCTCCCAACTTTGGTATTTATACTTTTACCACTTAGAATCAAGTATAGAACCTAGAACCTAAAGGTTCTAATCAACTATAGACTCTACACTCTGATGATGTTAGATCCAAGAAAGGATAAAGAATGGAAATCAAGTTGATTGATACTTAAGGTAAAAGGTTCTTGTTAGCATATAAGTTATATTTTCCATGCACTAATAATAAATCTGAGTAAGAGGCTCTAATTTTGTGATTGTAGTTTGCACTTAAGAACAATGTGAGGTAAATAATAATTTTGGTGAGTTAGAGCTAGTAGCTAACCAAGTCAAAACAAAATACTAGTGAAAGTTATCTTATTTGAGAATGTATAACCATAGAGCATGGGACTGGATTGAGATATTCAAAGCTTCCAACATAGTAGTCATTCATAGAGAAAAGAATCAAGCTACTAATTTAGTAGCTAATATTACTACTAATCTAGAGCTGCTACAATAATCTAAGGTAAAAAAGTTATTTATTGAATTGGTACCATGTCCTTCCATTTTGAATAGTGTATAAAATTTCTAGGTCTTTGATGATGAGTAATAGATTATTTAATTTTTAACTTGTGCAGTGGAATTCTAATCCCAAATAATCAACAACAAAGGCATTAATCACCTCTATCAAGAGGAATCTTACAAATAAGGCATTCTTAAACTCAAAGAGATTTGAATTGTAGTTGGGTTGGTCTCTTTAGAAATACCATTTGACATATACCCTCAAGCATATAAACTCAAGTAACCTAAGGTCAATGAATCAAACTTCAAAAAGGAAAATCTAGGAGATGAACATAGCCTATGTTATGTTAATATTGACCTCAATTTCACCCTAGAGGAAATACAAAAATTAAAGGATATAATCACTCAATATAAGTACATCATTGCTTGGACATATAAATGCTTGAAGGTGTATGACTCATAGGTCATTACTCATATGATTCCTTTGAATCTAGAACACAAGCCATTTAGATAGAGGTAGAGAGAAGTGAATAAGCTATTAAGTGCAAAAATCATCTTTCTAGTAATACATTCTACCCAAGTGGCCAATTTGATCCTAGTAAGAAAGAAGAATAATGAGATCAAATTATGTGTGTATTTAAGGAACTCGAATAAGGATTATGAAAAGGACAATTATCCCTTGTCTTCTATAGATGAGGTGATATAAATAGTAAGTGGTTCTAAAATGATGTCCTTTTTGGATGGTTTTTTAGGTTATAATCATGTAATGGTATAATCTAATGATAGAATGAAGATGATGTTCACTACAAAGTGGGGAACTTATACATATAAGAGGATTTGTTTTGTCATAATAAACATAGGAGCTACCTTTCAATGTGTCATGGATCATGCCTTTAAAGGACTAAAATGAAAACTCATAATCATCTACATGGATGATCTTATAGTATTTTTAAAGAATCTAAAAGACCACATAATTTTCCTACAATCCATATTCAAGATATGCAAAAGGTTTGGGGTTTCATTAAACCCAAAGAACATATTTAGAGTGATTGAGGGAATGTTTTTTGGGTACATCATCACCAAGGATTGGATCACCATTGATCCAAACATAATTTAGGCAATTTCAAAAATTTAGCCATCAAATAAAAATAAGGAGCTTAAATCATTATTCTATAAGATTAACTTCATAAGGAAGTTCATCTTAGTATTTTCAAAGATTGTTAAACCTTGAAATGCCATGTCAAAGAAAGATGCCAAAATAGAGTGGATGGATAAAGCTCAAAAGTCCTTCTAGGATATTAAATATGAAATATCATAGGCTCTATTATTTATTAGTCTAAATTTTAATAAATATTTTTACCTATACTCATTCTCTTCAGAGCATACAATTGCAATTGTAATCATGCATAATAAAAAATAAACTGAGCATCCAATTTCATTCATGAGCACACATCTAAAATATACAAAAATCATATATTATATGATTGATAAATATATTTTCACCCTTGTTAAAGTAGTAAAGAAATTTAGTAATTACATTTTGATGAATAAAACCATTGCCATTATGTCTGATCCTAAATTCAAGCTCACCCTATCAAAGAATGAACTAGGAAAATGATGAGGTAAATGGATGGCCAAGCTACAAAAATTTGACATAGAGATCAAGCTTGAAAATATCATTTGGGGCTAAGGCATTATTCATCTCATGTCTAAACCATATCCATGCATCACCATTGAAGAGGTATGTGAAGCTCAGGTGTTTAATTGAGAATGGTATATTGATATAATATTATAGTTAATTACAGGAACTTGTTCCCTAAAGATCAATAAAAAGAGAAAATGAGCTTCAAGGTTCAAATGTACTCATTACATGATCAAGAAGGGAGTCCTTTACAAAATAAACTATGAATGTATTTATCTTAGGTGTGTATCTACAGATGAAGATAAATAAATTTTAGATAACTTGCAATATAAGATAGATAGTAGTTACCCATCTAGGAATACCACATCCCATAAGATCTTAAGAATGGGATACAATTAGCCAACAATTTTCAAATATGCTCATACTCATTTTAGAATGTGCCATGAATTCTAAACTCTATCCAAGAGAGAAATATGCACAATAATGCCTTTACATCCAATTGTTGAAGAAAGGTAATTTACCCAATGGGGGTTTAGACTTCATTGGTGTCATCAATCCAAATTCCTCAACATGCCATTAATTTGTGCTTAGTGTTATTAACTATTGCACTAGATGGACTAAAGCCATAGTCACAAAGAACTATTGAGAATAAGATGTGATTCACTTCTTGGAGGAACACATAACAACTAGATTTGGCATGCTCATTTATTTGGATTGTGATAATGGTCCAAATTTCATATCAATATAATTTATTGAGTGGGAAAATGATAACCAAATTATTATCAAGTCAGATTCTAACTATTACCCTCATGGAAATAGACTGGTGGAATCAATGAACAAAAATATGATTGATGAAATTAATAAATCAATGTGGGACAATCCTAGGGACTGACACAAATTATTGAAGTATGCTCTTTAGGTAGACCAAAAAAGATACAAATAAGCCCTTAAAGCCTCACCTTACCTATTGGTGTATATACATAAACTAATATTCCCTATCATGTTGAATATACCCACTTATGAATTCATGCAAGATTACATAGAACCAAGTGGTGAAGTAGAATCAAGACTATTGGAAAAATTAAAAGTGGAAGATTCAAGGAATGAGGCCTTATAAATATTACTAAAACACTAAGATGTGTTTAAGAGGTGGTTTAATAAGAGAGCAAAAGTCAAAGTATTCAATATTTTAGATCTAGTGCTATGTTGGGATAAATCCCATGAGAAGAAAGAATAACATGACAAGTTTGCCCCATTATGGATTGGAATATATCATATTTCATATATCATAGGCAATAATGCATTTTATTTTAAGGACCTACAAGGAAAGAGCTTACATATCCAGACAACAGATAATTTTTTAATCACTACTTCATAGTTTTACCATCTGAAGATACCCCAAACTAAAGAAGATGAGTGGTGAATGTAGACACATGATTAGATTAGATTTTCTAATTTCCTAGTTTATTTTCATTCTTTCTAGATTAATATTTCTTGATTTTAGTTTTTTGATTTCATAGATTAAATTTCATGCTTTCTAGATTAGATTTCAATGATTTCTTAGTTAAGTTCCTTGATTTTTTAAATTAATTGTTATTTTCTTTCTCTGATGATCCAAATTATGTTTCCTTTGACTATAACCAAGCTAAAAGTCTAAACAAATTGATATTATGACTTGTAAAAAAGGGGAAAATTAAAATCATGACACTTTGGGACAAGTTTATAGATTGGGTGTATTTTTGTATTTTTGAGTCTTTCGGATGAAGGTAGGTAATCATGGATTATTATAGATGGTGTTACAATTGAATACATTTACCATGCATGTGAAATTTGATCTTAGATTACTTCATACAAATTTAGGAATTTTTCCTATTTTATTAGATTAAATACACTTATCACATTAAATACCTATTGCAAATGATAATTCTAGTTATAAGTGTGCCTAGCAGGGACATTTTAGTAATGATTTGTTCTATAATTATACTACCTCACTAGGGTTCTAAATCCTTTTTTTACATTCAAGAACAAAAAACAAACAAAAAAAGAACCAATGATTTTAAAATAACAAAAGAAAATTTAAATAAAATCAAAAGGCTCATATGAATAAATAAGGTCAATTACCAGACATCATGATTAAGATAAAGAATAGAAAGAGAAGGGGATCAAGGTATATTTGTCATGGTTATGGATGCCTAGATAGAAGCAAAGCAATGTCTGAGATTCTCATGATTTAATGATATTTAAGAGATAATGGAACAAAACCTACATCCTCATCAAAGCCTTTGAAAAACTCATCACAACAAGGGTTAAATAAACTACATGTTTTACACACATAGATCCAAGAAATTACAAGTCAAATATACTGTGTGAATCAACTTAGGAGTATCTTTCATGTTTCTAATTTAAGTATTCTTCTATAACACACTTCATGATTTATTCAAGGATTACTAACTAGATTTCTACGTTCTTGAATACTCAAGATTGTTCGCCCTGTAAGTCACCATTTATTGTACCCAACATTCCCTCTGTCTTTACAAAAATAGGGACCCAATTTTTTTATATTATGGAATTAACTTTGAGTCCCTCTTCTATGTGTTTAATGATTTTTTTTAAGAAACTAATGACTATTATACTTTCATACTTTAGCAAAAAGGTATTGTTGTTATGTTTATATACTAACTCTTTCTATCAGGCTTATTGTTTCAGACTTATTGTTAGGGGATTTTGCTATGGACTTATTTGTTTTAGCATATTTTCTTTAGAGATTCTTTTTTATGAAGTAGAATGTTCAATTTTTTTTTCATAGACATTTTACCCTATGAAGTAGACCCTTTAGATTTTTTGTAGTTTCCCTTTGAATTTTTTGTTTTAGCCATTTTACCTGATAGAATAACCCTTCAAACTTTTTATAGTTTCTATTCAACATATTTATTTTATACATTTTATCCAAAAAAGTATACCCTTCATACTTTTTGTCATTGGCACTTTGCCCTATGAAGTAGACCCTTCATATTTTTTGTATTTACCCCTTAGACTTTTTTTATAGCTATTTTGCTTGATAAAATGACCATTTGGACCTTTTGAAATTCCCTTTTATTTATTTTTATGACCTTTTTCCCAATATAATTTCCCTTAAACCATTTTTTAAATGGCCCTTTATACCTAATGCACTTATTCTTCAAGCTTTTTATCAAAGCTGAATTCCTTCAAAATTTATGTTTCAGACATTATATCTAACAAAATTAGGGTCTTTGGAACAATTACCCTAGATAAAATCCCTAAAAAAACACCCTAATGCCAATTATCACCCCTGAGTATAGGGAATTTGATTATGAAGTTATTCTAAGATTTTAACCCAAGCCCTAATCATATTTATTAAATAAAACCAAGATCATGGAATAAAATCTCTATGCAAGGTCCTTTATATATTTCCCAAAGTATTATTCTAAGTCCTTTATTTTTATGTTCATAAGAATGGATTAAATAGAGAGATACTAAGTGGCATACCTACCTGATTGAATTACAAGTCAAAAAGTCAAAGCCAAGATATTATGGCACATGTTTTCTTTGACCTAGTTGATCTAATGATACAAGATCAAGTTGAAATGTCAAAGAGCCTATTGAGCTCTATGAGGGTGATAAGTGTCACCATCATTGGAGCCTAGTACAATTCATCAAATGATGCATTTAATGGTTTAAATCTCAAATATCCCTATGGGGGTGACAATTTTTACCATCATAGGAGCCCTAAATAATAGATCAATGATCTATGGGCCCTTCCATAGGGTCAATAAGTCAAGATCTCAAAAGCCTCAAGCAGTTTCCAAGTGGCATACACATGAGTAGTGAGTCCCAAGGAAATGATAAGTGTTGAGCTCACAAGGAATTAAGTTGACCTGATGGTCATATGGACATCTTTGAAATTCATGTGAACATCAAAATTAGGATCGACAATAAAACATTAGGGGATTAAATTATGATAATCATGTGGACATAAGTGATGGTTGTGACAACATCATTAACAATCTTGCAAATGCCAAATTTAAGATCATAAACTAGCTATTTGGATTCAAATGTTAATGGTCCAAAGTATATCAATGGTCAACATTAACTCAAGAATAATAATATTAATGGTATGATTCGATATTGGAATTTTCAAATATCTTAGACTTAATCAGGTTTTGATACATGTCTTAAAAATATCAATAGTCACATTTCAAGAGTTAAGAAATAGAATGAAATGGCCACATGGATAGAATATGTATAACTTTTTAACACTTGGGCTATATTTATCAATATCCATTGGGTCTCACAACTAAATATTAATCATGAATATTAACATGCATGGTTAACAAATATAGAAATGAAGAATTGGCGAAGGCTATAATTACAATGGGCTAACATGCAATGCATAGTTCATATAAGTTAGTCATATCTAACAATAGTGTACCTAGTTATAAAAATTATTAGTAAAGTGATGAATGTTTGAGTTCCATTTGAAGACAACTAATTTTAAATATCAATAGGTTATTCTCACAACCTATGAAAGGAAGAATGTATAGTTTTTGGAAAATGATGCATATATTTGTAGAAATAGCCTTTGTCTTTATACACATGCACATGTTACATAAATTTTTCAAAGGATAATTTAAATTTATAACTATAAGAATAATCTTATATGGTTTTAGACCATATTTATAACTCAAGTTATAACTATCACATGTAATAACCTTGCATGAACTTGGAGGATGAGGCAACCCCTTCCCCAAGTTTGTATAAACAATTATAATCCAACTTGGATTTTTTTCAAAGAAGTTTGAATACAAGAGAAACATTAATTTTGATCATTAATGAATGTGTTTGTGTATTTTATTTCTAATTTATGTGTAAATATTTTTTATTTTCTTTGGTTGTATTTATTTATAATTTTTAGAGTACAATAGCTATAAATAGATTCTTGACTATCATGATTGATCTACTAATATGTATATATATAATAGATATTTAAATATTGGTGAAATATATTGAATAGTATAATTAATTTTATTGATTCATAATTATGAATGTGCATGATTAATTTTTTTATGTAGTTTATTGTTTGTGCACAATAGCTACCTCAGATACTTCACTAGCCTAAGCCACAGTCCTCTGAATAAGAATATGAAACAACTAACCTATATGGAGAAACATTTGTATAAGGCCTATGAATTACCTACATCAGTATCTCTTTATAATTCATATCCATTTCTAATTATTTGCATGCAATTTATACTATCAATAGACATAGTTTTTTAGAGTACTTATGCTTTTAGAAACTAGCCAGGGAAGTAATTCCTAAAAACCACATATCCTTATTTTTTACATTACCCTTCCCTCCTTTTTAATTTTTTTTTTGAGACATAAAATATCTCAATTATAATCCATCCACCCATTTAATTCATGTATAGATTCACTATCCTTTAGGGACCACACCTCCATCCAAAAAATTTGTCAACAACCTACATGACCTACTAGCTATTCCATCAATAGGTTATTCAAACCAAATACATGTAACTCATGCCCTAGAGTGGAATTCAACACCATAGAGATACTAAAATTTTGTGTGATACATTATTATTTTGTGGTGAGCATAAAACTTTCATTAGTAGAGTTAAGTTTGAGTAACTGACTAAGTGGTATATGAACTAGGAATGGTATATATATATATATAAAAGGTAGTTTTAGGCCTTATATCAGGATGTAAAGTGTATGTGAATGATATATCACATTTTTATGAAGAGGTATTTTTGACTATCAAAAGAGTGTAGAGTATCTATAATTAATATCTAAAAGTGTGTCTTCATATGAATATCAAGGTCATATGACCTAATCAGTCTTGAAGAGACCTTATTAAACAAAGAGACCTAGAAGGTAGCTTGAGAGGGATAAGAGTATAAATATATTAATATTTTTTCATCATCAATTGATTGAGAAAAAAGGTGTTTTTATTGTGATAAAATAAATTAGGTGGTTGAGTTGGTGCTAAGTCATATAGAGGGTTGGTACCTCATTGCAATTGGGTGCTTGCTAAAGACTAATCAAGTGGGTGCTTGGATAGTTTTGGTTGGTGCTCTATGTGAAGTTTTTGCTTCATTAAACTTGGTTTTTATCTTATATGACTATAGTCCATTTACATATATCTATTGGTTTTCTTCCCCTTGAGGGTTTTCCACATATATAATGTGTTTTTACATTTCATGCTTATGTGGATAATTGGTTATGCTTGATAGATTTATATGTTTACTTGAATGATTCATGATTGATTAAGTGAACTTAAAATAAAATATTTTAAACACTAATTTAACCCACCCCCCCTCTCAGTCACTATGCTTCCAACATTTGGTATCATAGCCTAGTCATTTGAAGCAAGACTAATAGCCTAAAAGAGATCCTGGAAGTAAGGATGTCTAGTAGTCAAGTGCAAGGAGTTTTCTCACCCAATAAGGATTTGTTCTTAAGTGGGAATAATTAATCATTTTGGATTATAATAATAGGACATATCTAATTTCAATGGGCCATGACATATGGAAGTATTTTATGGATAGATACACTCTACCTCCTACACCAACAACTAATGTAGAAAGAAAGAAGGAAAGTTTGAGCAATTTCAAGGCAATGAATGCCATTCTATGTGGCCCATTATAGGTAGATTTTTTTGAAAGTGATGCATTTTGAGTTATCCAAGGTGATATTATAAAAGTTTAATATTATATATTAAGGATACACCAAGTTGAATATGGATAAATTGCAAACTCATATAAGACAGTTTGAAAATCTAAGTATGAAGGAAGATGAGAGCATTGCATCCTAAATGTTAAGGGTTGATAAAGTGGTCAATGTCATTATAAGATTAGGATAATAAGTGAAATATTATATATTTTTTCAAAATTTATTGAGGTCACTAACTCATAAGTTTTATTCTAAGGTATTTATAGTATAAGAGATGTAAGATTTAGACTAGCTAGAAATGGATGGGCTTCATGTCATCTTGACTACCTATGAGATGAGAAAAAATAAAGGAATAAATATTAAAAGATAAGAATAATTCAAAATCCAATAAGGTCAAGGATGAGGTATGCTTAGATGTTGATGATGATAAACTGATAGCCATGTTTGATAGGAAATTGAGTTTTGGATCTAGTAAGTGTAAGGGTAAGTTGACTTATAAATGTTTCAACTATGGTCATATTGGTTGCTTTGAATCTGTGTCCTAAAAAGGATAATAATGATCATGATTAATAACATGATGAACATCATGGAGATGATAATAATGCATAAAAGCCTACCAAAAAAAATAAAGATTTTAGGATGTATGAAGGTAGGAAAGCGTTGTCCAAGAACAAAAAAATTTTCTATACCAAAGAAGATAGTAAATCATCTAATGTAAGTGACACAAGTACATATAATAGTGATGATGATATAAATTAACATGAACATGACAATAATAAAACCTTATTCATGGATATATAAATAGACATTAAGGGTTACTGAAAAGGGAAAGACCTTATGAATGATGAAGAATTAGATCAAGAAGAGGTTGAAGTGATCCTTGAGGTAGAATTGGTTAGTGATCCAAAACAGTTTAAGTTTTAAAAAAGGAAAAATCACAAAATAAGATCATTAGTTAAGGAATATAAATATCAAATTAGTTTATTTAAAGAGAGACTGAGTAACACATCTAAGGACCATGATGAAATCATTAATTAGGTTGAAACTCAGATGGAAATAGTCACTTATAGCCTAAAGGATAAGGAATAATAATGCATTAGGTATGAATCAAAAATAGAATCCTTCAAATTAAAATTGGATGAATCAACTAGAAATATGAATACCTATGAGAGGTTTGAAAAGAGAATTGAGACTGTAAATGACATCTTGATTAATCAAAATTATTCAAGTGATATGATAGGTCTTGGTTTCAAAAAAAACCAAAAAGAGGTATCTCCAGTTAAGGAGAAGGATAATGAAGAGAAGAAGGTAAAAATAAAGAGACCAATTAGACATATTAATTCTATGAGGTATTCTAATTCATTTAATGGTTATTGTTTTGCATGTAATCAGTTTAGTCATAGAGCAAGAAAGTGTAGAATACCCTCCAAAAATGAATATGCATAGGATTATGAAAGGAATCATCAATCAAGAGGTATGAATGAAGTTATTTTCTACAGTCATAATAATGTGGGACTAAAGTTATTTTCTATAGTAATAATAATGTGGGACACATTACAAGATTCTATCCTAGTAAAGTTAGAATGCCATCAAGTCAAAATAATAGGTTTAAAGCCACTAGAGTACAAGAGAAGACAAATGAATAAATGAAAACTGAAGGTAGTAAAGGTGAGTCATGATCAAATTACAAGCCCGAGAGGATTATTTTCTATGGTAGAACATAATTAAAATTTGGAATCAAGTCAAGAATGTCTATTATCACCTCATATTATTTTATAAAATGGTTGATAAAGAGGTCAAGCCTAAGTTTCCAGTCAATCCTAAAAGGATCTTGAAGGATATTCAGTCTTGTGAATGCATGGATTTCTAGGAATCTTCTAATTTTTTATTGTTTTAGTGCCATATGAAAAGGGGTGACTCCATTAGTCCTCGTGGAGACACTCTTTAGTTATCATAAACATGGTGGATGTTTGGTCTAAGGGGGATCTTGTTAGCTACAAATTCTTTTGTATTTTCTAAGAATAGTTTCCAAAGAGGAAGAATGAGTGGTTTTAAAAGTTGTAGTATGTATAACCATTTGTCATTAATGTCAAATGGGAAGAAAGTTAAATAAGGGAGAATGACAAGATTGGGGGAGTTGAAAGTGATCATATTGAAGAGTGTTTTTCCATAAATGACAAAGGGGGAGTTTTTTGAGAGGTGTTTTCATTGATGTCAAGGTTGATGTCATTGATGTCAAGGTGTATTTTGTGAAGATGCAAGGTGAGTGGTATTTGAGGTATGAGCTTGTGTGATTGATGTGACAAAGAATTCATCTGACAAGATGCATTTGAAGGTAAGATATAATTTGAAGGAAAATATTATCTCTTATATTTGTTGATTTCAAGGTTCAAGTTAGCTTGAAGTTGTCAATGTTGTCACAAAGAGGTATGATGGTTAGGTGAGTATTGAAGCATGGTAATGAGACTCTAGCTATGTATGATGTCATCAGATAATGTTGATCACAAATATATTAATTATTTATTATGAGAGTGTTTTCTAAATAGTGTTATTTTTTGATATCATTGAGGTAAGCATGTTTGAGTACTAGTTCTTGAGTACAAGGTGTCTTAAGAAGCCTAGTCTAGCCACTATGAGAAGTATGAATAGTGAAGTTTGGTGAAGTTAGTAAGAACAAGATTTTGAGAGTTTGTTTGGAATTTTATGATAATTTAATTAAAGTATAGATAATTTTATAATTGTTTCAAGGTTAGTTGTCAATTTTCAAGTGATTAAAAAGCCTAGTCATGACACTAGTCATGGCATGTAAAGTCCTTGTGAGAAGGTATGAGTATGGCTACTTGGTAAGACGGATGAAAATATGCATGAGTGGTTTTATGAGGTTTTCTTAGTATGTTATAGTGGTGGCGAGTGCATGGAATGAGTCATGAAATTCAATTTTAAGGTGTAAAGTGGTTTGTAGGTCAAGCTCTAAGCAAGTAAAGAGAGAGAGTGTGGCCTAATGAGATATCAAATTTTAAGGTGTTTACACTCATTTAAGCATTATCAGAGGTGATTTAATTTTTTTCAACTTTTTTCATTAATTTTGAGTCATATTTTGAAGGACAACACATGAAAAGTGGTTTTGAGGTCTCTCGAGTGCTCATAATGAAGGGTTCTCAACCTGAGAAGGATTTTATTCTGCTCATTAGCTCATCAAACCTTTGAATGGTAAACTAAAATATTCATGGTATATGGATAAGGGTCATAATTCAAAATTTAAAGAATTTATTTTTAGATTGAGGGGATATTATATATGAATGATTATTAAGAATGGAAATAGGTTTAAACCCTCTTAAACCCTAATAAGGACCCGATGTTGAAGATATTGTTCAGAACTATCTAAAATTTATTGGTATACTCAAGTAAGCTATTAGAGGTTGAATTTAAATGTCTTAGGCACCTCCAATTGTGATTGAGTTATTAGGTGTGTGAGTAGACCCTATAGGAAAGTGATAATTTCCTATAGATTTATTATAGTAGTCATAGTTGACCAAGTGAAAGTATGCAAATGGATGGAAGATGAATATTGAGACTCATGGTTTATGTCCATGAAGTTTTTTATATAGGTTCTATACCTCAAGTATGATAAATGATCATCTAAGTTAGCCAGTTGTTAACATGCCAAATGGTGCAAATAATGAAAAACCTAGGCAATAATGAGAAGATGATTAGGAATGTGTTATCATGATAGAGTGATGAAACCAAGTACATGTAGATGTTTTTTGAGAACTGTATGTCCTATTAATTCTTGGTATAAATCTTGGAAATTAGGTACAAATTTGTCTATAAGACTAATATATACCACTATAATAGATGTTTTTTATGTTTTAATATGGTTAGGAGATGCCATAAAATCATGATTATGCATTGGAACTCTTTTAAATTGATCACACAGGTGTTCGAGCCTGAGTCACTATGACTGGGCTTTAAACAAAAATGACATTTCTAAGTGAGTGAGTTATAAAGGTGTTTTTGAGGATATATACCTTGAGTTGAAGTATCTAATGCATATGATGTTTTTTTTTGTCACTAAAAATTCTTTTTCATGATGTTGGAAATCTTGGAAATCAATGTACGAAGTTTAAAAGTTGAAATCAAAAAGGATTGTCTAGTTCATGCAAGACTATGTAAGATAAGGTCAGAATGTTGGTATGCAAGATAAATGTTTGATATTGGATTTTTGGGATTTTGTGATTGAGGTTATTCTGAAGATATTATAAAATATTTTGAATGTATTGAGAATCACTAAAAATATCCTTTTAGGAGTTGTATGTCAAGTAGTTTCATGATTAGCCTTTCACAGTCCTGATAGTTCTAAGTGAGCATACTTAAGAGATGAGTTTAAGCCTTTTCTCCTTGATTTGAAGTGTTTAACTATTATTTTAATGAACTTGAGGTCATATGTACTATATATATTCACTTGGTTGATCATGGTTGAGTGGCTTAAGTGAGTTTGAGATTTAGTATTGTAAGGCAGATTTTTGGTGTACATAGGCCTAATAAGACTAAGTATTAATGAGGGGTTTCAAGTAGTGATTTGTTGTAAAATGTCTTTTTGAGCCTAGAATACATCATTAGGGGTCTATTTATTTATTATATCATATGTTACTATGATTTTTGGAGTTTGAAAGTGTTCTAAAAAAGGCAAAGTGTAACATGTCCTAAAGTAGACCTAATAGAATTAGGTATCCATGAGACCTAAAAGTGAAATGAGGTCCAATAGAATTATGATAAACCAAAAGGGACTCAAAATTAACTTTAATAATATTTATTACATGTCTTAAGACCTCTTCCATGGATGACCTAAGGTTTTAAGGATGAATATATGACTAAGTGGCATATGAATAAGGAACTACACACACACACACACACACACACACACACACACACACATATAGAGAGAGAGATAAGGAAATTTTAGGATTATTTGAGGATGTAGAGTGTATTAAAATGACATAACACATTTTTTATAATAATGAGGTCTTGTAGACCATTATAAGAGTGTAGAGGATCTATAATGAATATCTAAAAGTGTGCCTACATATGAAGATTAGGGTCATATGACCTAATCAATCTTGAAGAGGCATAATTGAGAGAATAAACCTAGAATGTAGTTTAAGAGGGATAAAAGTATGAATATATTAAGAGGTGTTCATAATTATTTTATTGAAAACAAGGTGTCTTTAAGGTGATTAAATCAATCAGGTGTTTGGGTTCGTGCTAAGTCATTTAAGGAGTTGGCACCTCCTTGCAAGTGGGTGCTTGTTAAAGGCTAGTTAAGTGGGTACTTGGCTAGTTGGGTTTAGTGCTCCATGTGAAATTGGTACTTCACTAAACTTCTAGTTTGTATCATAGTACTATAGTTCATTTTCATATATATTTGTTTTTTCTTACCCTTGAGGGTTTCCCACATATGTGATGTGTTTTTATGTTTCATGCTTATGTGGATAAGTATTTATTCTTGCTAGAACTATATGTTTGCTTGAATGATTCATGATTTCTTAATTTAACTTAAATGAAAGGTTTCAAATTATGATTAACCCCCATCTTAGTTTTTATGCTTCCAACATGGTGGTCACCCATATCACCACATGATAGTTGGAAAGGTCCCTAACGGGATGACACTTGTTAAGGTTAGTATTGGTGGAATTTTGCATGCCATATTAATTTTTTTAATAGTCATTAGGGTAAGAAAATTGTGTCTTAAGCCACATGCTTACCCTACCCCATTTTCCCTTTCATATGGGAGCAACCAACCTATGTTGTTCACTTCCCAACTGATAACTTTAAAAAAAATTAAACCATACTCAATAATTTTTATTTAATTTATTTTTTCAATTTTTAAACCTTTATTTTGTAAATTTGAAACCCTGAAACTATTCATTTTTAAAAACAAAACTTTTATTCTTAAGGTTTCCTAATTTTGTAAGGCCATTTGTTGATATCCAGAGACTTAGAGGTGAGGTGACCCCAAAAGGGACCCACCTCAATTTTACATTCTCTTCCACATAAATAAATTTTAAGGCATACAATCTCTTATATATATAATTTTATACCTCTTTGTATTTTTCCTTTTTGTTTAACTAAATTGAGAAATATTAAGGTTGAGGAGTGGGATTTCCCAAAAAGGGACCCCAATTAGTTTCTTTTGCTCTTCCACATGAAATATTTTTTTAAACATAAAATAATGTATTTCACCCATTTTTACCTCTTCCCTTAGAAGAGGCACTTTTTAAAATTTTGATTAGTTATGAGATCCTAGAATCTCTTGATAATTCAATCCTAAATGGGAGACCTATATATTTTATTACCTCTAACATATGAAATAATTATATAAAGCTAAATGTAAATATATAAATTAGTTTCTTAATTAACCATGTTGTCAGCCATTAATGGCTATGGTGGAGCTTAAAGCTCTCAAAGAACTTTTTGGAAAATATGGGAGACTAAGACCTCCTCCAACCTTTCTAAAATGATGGGTGCCTATTAAAAAAACCATGTATGCATGTATATAAATAATTATACATAGGCTAGTTTGTTTTGGATTTTGGCATCTTTTTATAGACAAAGATGATAATAATTATGTATATATGGATGATAGGTTTTTACATGACAACAAGTGGGTAGAGAGATAGGGTAAAGTGTACATAGGATTCAAATGTGTACACAATGTCCAAGTATATGAAAGTGAGACAAATTTTATGTTTTCTAAGTGTGTAATACTAAAATTAGGTGCATACACAAATAAAACACCTAGATATGGTTGGGATTAGGATAAAAGGATATTTTATGTAATAATATAGGATGATGAGCACTTGTGAGGATGGCCTAGTTTTATTCACAAGTTCTTACCATGTAAATCATAAGGTTAAAAATATAAGAGAAAATAATATAATTTTATAAGGAGAGCCTTAGGGAAAAATAAATGAAGTGATAAATGTATGAGACATAACAAAGGTAAGAATTCTAGAGGCATCATCATAAATGATGGGCATTTGTGAGGAGGGTCTAGTTTAATTCACAAATATCTTACCACACAACCCATACACTAAAAATCCAAAATGTGTAAATAAAATAGGAGACCAAAATTGTAAAAATAAAAATATGATAGGATGTAAGAAAATAATGGTGTAAGGTGAAGAAAAAAATGGAGAGACTAGGAAAGGTTGTGGAAGAGAGACTAGGATAAGTTGTGAAAGAGAGACTAGGAGAAGTTATGGAAGAGGATGAAACTATTAGGATCAAATGATCTCATGGAAATTTTCAAGACTTAATAGATATTTTTAGGTTATGGGAAGAGCGATCAAGAGTAATTGTGGACTAGGTTTACTTGTCATCTCTTTTTAATGAGTAATTAGAAACTAATTCATTAGGTATGGATATTTAAAAAAAATCTTAGAGGAAAATTTTAAGAAGTTTGAAAGTTATATTTTTGAAGAATTTATTTTTCAAGAAATGTTAAATAAGAGGTAAGACCCTAAGTCTAATTAAAATATAGAAATCCAAATTCTAGTAAGGATAAATGATAAGGATAATCCATCTTTGGTAATAAGTATAATTGAAATTCGGATTCTAACACGTATGATTCAAATTTGTATCTCCATACTACAACATGGATAAATGAGAAGGATTTCCTCATTATGTCTACTAAATTTTATTTAGGTTTAGTTCACTTTAATATCACTTTCTATTATTTCTAAACAAATCAAAAGTTGTAAATTCCTAAGGCTTTTATTTTAATGAATATGATGATATGGATTCAACAATGATCTTTGGAAAATTACCTAAAAGACATTGGAAGGGCCCCTGGCTGGATAACTAGATGAAATAGCATTGGAAGGGATTCAAAGAAAATAATCTCAAATTTTTGGTGAAAGGTAGGTTTATAATGAGATTCCATTATAAAGATGAAATGGATTTCATTCCACACTCTAAGTCATTGAATTTTAAAGGCAAACATATTATTCTTTTTCCAAGGAAATTATTTTGAAATATGATCTATCTCTTAATGACTTAGTGACTTGGATTAGATTATATGCTATTCCATTAGAATATTTGAATATGGAAGTACTTTAACTAATTATAAATGTCTTATGTAAATTGTGTGAAGTAGGTCCAATCTCATTTTGAAATGATGTTTTCTTTTCAATGATCAAGGTTCGTTTGAACCCATCTAGGAAAGATACAAAATCTTTTATTTTTAAGGTTCATAATAATGTGTTCATTAAACTATTAAAATTTTAAAACTAGGTGAATAAGTATCATTATAGACCTCAGTTAGGGAATTTCTCTCAATATTTTGTGAAATCTAAAGAAGTGGAAAAACATAATAGGGTTGTGAAAGTTTAGCAAAAGAAAAAGTAAATAAATTTACAATCAATGGTCAAAGATGATTGTCAAGTTATGAATCATTACATTACTCCTTTAGGATATTATGTCCCTTCTCATGAGGAATATATAGAACATCTGACACAAATCATTCTTAATATTTTTTTATGAATAAATCTTAGCATGTGGGTTGTGGGGATTCTCAAATAATAGAGGTAAATTAAAACAAATACAATGAAAAAAGAGTAAATATTAAGGGATATTTGGAGGATATTATGGATTTTTGTGTTGAAGAAATAATGGTTAACCTTGTTTCTAAAAAATGATCTTAATCCAACACATAAAGGGATGGATGTTCTAATTTTATTATCTGGAGAGGATAATCAGTCTAACAGAATTGATAATTCTAATGGTATGAAGGTTATTATGGGAAAATAGATAAAATTTGAGATTGGATGTTCCTTAGCTTAGATAAAATTAGTTACTTTAGCTATTATACATTTTAAGTCTAAAAATAAGGGTCATAAAATTAATGTTTATATTTTTTTAAAAGAATATATAGAAGCAATTAAAGTAGTATCAAAATGAAACATGATTAAATTGTTTTCAACCACAAGGAGCAAACTCCTCCTACTATAATTATGATTATATGGATGAGATCGCCTAATGGATTAATTTTTATTACTTTTAATTAATTCACTACCTATATAATTATGATTATTAAGGCTCTTAATAAATTCTTCCACTAGAATAAATGTAAAAATATCAAGGAATCTATAAATAACTAATGATATACA
The DNA here is from genome assembly GCA_037957365.1 of Torreya grandis. Lineage (NCBI taxonomy): Eukaryota > Viridiplantae > Streptophyta > Pinopsida > Cupressales > Taxaceae > Torreya > Torreya grandis. Next base: position 1,905,813 of record JARHVA010003506.1, on the reverse strand, counting down.
ACCTCAAGTGGTTTTGTAAAGGTCCCATAAACCTATAACACATTTATGAGGGCATGCAATCCTGCACAACAAAATAATAGCTAAACCACAATAAGGAAACAACTAAAACACAACAAAGAACCATAGGGTTTTAAATATATCCCTAAACTAGGTAAGGGGTGGAGTAATTAAAATACATCCTTCTAAAATTAGACTCAAATAGTTTTAATAGGATCCTTAAAAATTCAAAACATTGAATTTAAACCAGATCATAAAATCAACATCTAATTGGTTTAGAAATCAGTCCATTACTCTATGAACCAAACTACAACAATATAACTAATAGAAAATCATTAGCAAACATCTCCTGAATATGATTATCATGGCGTCCAAGCCCATACAATCCCTCAATTATAACTCAATATTATTTAAAAGAGACTTAAAGTAGTAGATTTGAAGTAAAGACCATAGATTTAAGTATATCTAGCCTAAAAACCCTAGAGCTACGGGAAATAGTCAAAAAGTAAACATGACAAAAGTTCACCATAAAATATATATTTGAATATCTTGAGATTCTTTAAAAAACACAAATACACTCTAGAAACCTTGAACTCTCCCCAACATGAAAAACACTAAGAACCTTAAACAAACCATCATGGAACAAAATAGGGCATGAGGAATATCTAAAAAATGTGGCTCTAGGAATTGACAGTCCGCAAATAGAATCCAAACTCCATCAAAATAAAAAATCCAATTAGAGGCTTCAAGGTGGTCTATGAATATCTACCACACTAATTAAAAAATCCTATAGGCAAAATATCATCCTTACAATAATATCTATGCAAAGGATCCAAACAAAACTTGGCAACACTAAAGACCTCCTTTACCATATAGTCTTCCAATAAACAACATGATAAGTAGAAAGAATAAAGAGTTAAAAATCCTATAAAAATATCAACACTAAGATAGAACACCATACCATAAAATTCAAAATGAGAACGAAGTGAGAAAGAGAAGGTCAACTCTCGAAACAATGACATGATAATTACTTTTAATAGTGATTTTTTAATAAATATTTTCATTTATTCTCCTCATTTTTTTGTACCTTTACTTGGATGATATTATTTATAATTGTGTTACTTACTAGGACATTTGATGGTTCTCATTGTCATTATTTTACTTTTTGGGGGTTTTTGATATATTTACCATCTAATAATAAGTCACCCAATTATGTTTTAGACTACATTTATAGTACTCTTCATGAATATCTATTTTTTGAAGAGTATACCCTTATTTATTTTTTCAAGGTTTGTAGGCTACAAAATTACAAGACTATGTTATAAAAAATGACAAATAAAATGGATGATAATGAGCTTCAAGATATCTTTACTAAAAGTTTTTTTATCTCCACTTCAAAAGTAAATTATCTTTGATAAGTTCAAACCTTTTGATGATCTATGCCATATAGTTAAAGAGTGTGAAATCAAATTGCTTACTTTGAACAAGATCAATTATATTTCAGGTGCTCCTTCTACTTCAAATTTGAGCTTTCAAAGAAAGCTAAATTATAAGTAAAGACTAAATGAAATTAATATTGAAGCTAAGATTATAGTTAATGTTATCTCACAACCAACTCAAAATATTTAATTATAAGCTCCACCAAGGAGGAAATTCTTAAGCTTACTCTTACCTCCTCAGTTATTATTTAAAAAGATACTTCAATGAAACCTCATTACTTTTCCTCCACTAATGGAAGTTGACATGTCTATAACACAATCTCAAAAAAAATCATGGAAATTCATATCATATCATATCATATATTGGTAGTCATAAAAGTATATGTTTCAAGCTTAAACACAAGATTAAATATATTATTAATGAGAACATTATTTATATTGGCATATCTACTAAAGAGGCTAAACCATAATTAAATGACAATTTAGAGATCAAAATATACAAAGATCCTTTTGCAAGTCATGAAATAATGAAAAACAAGTATAATTATGAAGTATATTATGCATCTAATTTTCATCCTCCTCGTTCTACATATTGACATCCATTTCATAGCATCAATTATATAGTTACAAGTAGACTAACATCATGTCCTTGATTACATTTGATGAAAGTGGAATTTTTGATGATGATTCAAATAAACATGCACTCTTTATTTATGCATATTTTGAAAAAAAATCCAAACATGTTATGATAGATAATGGATTAATAAAAAAAATGTGAACCATAAAAATCATCTACTCTCTTGACTATGTAGAGCAAGATTTATAAGATACTTATAGATTTCTAAACACATTTTATGGTCATACATATGGTACTCTTAGGTATATAATACTTCTTTTACAAGTGGGCCCTCTCATATTTCACATTGTATTCCTAGTTATATCAAGTTTAGAGGTCTTTGATACATTATTAGGGTGCCCTTGGATATAAAAGATCAAATAAATACTTTCTACAATGCATAAATTTTATCAATATATTCATTGTAATAAAGTTGTCATAATCTAGGAATCCAATATGAATATCATATCCCTCCATCAAACATCCTAAAAACCACCTAATATGACGTAAAAATGTAGATGATCCAATCACTCTACCACACATCTCCTGCATGAATAATAAGATATTCAATAATGCATCAATTTTTAATAAACTATCAATTTTTTAATAAAAATAGTAAATAAATACATTACAAATGACAAAAATAGGAAATGGTATGGTCTTCTTACCTGGGTAACTACCTTCTTAGCCTAGATCCTTGCTTCCATCTCCTCATATCGAGTCAAACTAGATCCTCATTTCCTTGACATGTTCTCTAGATTAGACAAACAATTAATCTCAACTCAAATGCTTTAAATAAATTGATAAATAAATCAAAAAAACTATTTAAGTCACGTTTATCAAATGACACCTTATTAAGGTTCACCTTGCACACCAATTTTGCTAACTAATACCAATTTCTTACCAGTGTGATATCTTGAGAATCATAACTTTGATTTATGAACTATCTCTTGCATTTGGGACTTGAATTCAATATGCCTCACCCTATACTAGTTAAACCAATATCATAACCAATTTTCATGCTACAAAATGACAACAATGATATTTATATAATAAACTCAATATAGATAAAATATTTATCATATTACCAATTTCAATAATAAACTCTATCACAATAAAAAACTATTCAAAAATAATATCACACTTATTAATTAACACTAGTACAACTGATCATTAATACTTTTGGTTAGACACCCTCAACATTGTCTCAAGTATCTCATCAAAAAGGTGGGACACATACAGATTGATTCAGACATGTATAAGTTCATACACATATTTAGACACATAGGTCTACATAGGTATTAATATATTTAGATACATGGGCTCATATAGATATATAGGTATAATCAAATATAACTATTTAGACTCACATGTCTACATAGACATACATATATTTAGATACATAGGTTCACATAGATACACAAGTATACTTAGATACAACTATTCACACACACAAGTCTACACATATATATAGATATCTAGATGCACATGTTCATATAGATGCATAGCTCTACTTAGATATAACTATTTAGACACATATGTATACACAGATATATAGGCATAGATCCACATAGATACATAGCTCTATTTAGATATATCTATTTAGGTACATAGGTCTAAACATATATACAAATATTCAAATGCATATGTTCACACAAATACATAGCTTTCCTCAAATATAACTATTCATACACATAGGTCTACACAAATATACAAATATTCAAATGCATAGGTTCACATAGATACATAGGTCTACTCATATACAACTATATAAACACATAGGTCTACACAAATATATAGATATTTAGATACAACTATTCAGACATAGTTCTACATAGATGTATAATTATAAATCAAATATATAAGTTTTAGATTATGGTAAAAACAAGTTTTGAAGGGGCCCCGAAACCCTATACAAAACATGAAAGATAAACATTACAAACCACCAAAAGAGGCAAAACACTGTAAGACAGTAACTAAACTAGGTTTTTCAGGGACCTAAAACCAACAAGATTAACCAGATGAAACTCCCCAAGTTTTACAAGGACCAAAAACCTAAACAAACCCAAGCAAACAACCTGAAACCCTCGCCAAAATGGTAGAGGCAGAACCACCTTGCCCATCTATTACTGAGCGAGGCTCCTCCATAGCTTAAGGTTTTTTCATAATTCCCATTATAGGGTTCCATGGCACAAACACCAACCACTGAGGAAACAGAGTTTCCCCCAAACAAACATAAATACTTTGCTTACCAGATCTGGACGGCTGTCCTACTCAGGCTAGAAATCTAACTCGGGTACCATCCGTAATGCAGTAGAACAAAGCAAAGTGAAAAACATGCAAAATGAAAGATCTCACCATGAAGCACTGCATATAAAACACTACCCAAAAAGGATAGCACCACCAACAGAGATACTCCACCTAGAACCGACACCACCACCGCCCATTCCTCCACCCAAGAGACTACAAAGATCTCCCCCTTCTCCCAAGGGGAAACGCCACCATGGCATGCTCAAATCTCCAAAAAAAAAATGATCCACTTAGTTCTAGATAGAGGTTAGCATGACAGCCGTAAGTCAAAAAACCAATGTGAAGACACCAAACCGCATCGTAAAACAAAGGCCGTTCAGAATCGCGCCCCAACATCCAAGACCTTGGACTCCAATGAGCACGGGGGTAGCCACAAAGGGAAGGGTTTTAGGGCCACGTACGCGTCCGTGCTCCCTTCCCCCATGCTCAAATCACCATCCCATAATCAAATATATAAGTTAACTTTGATATATAGATGTTTAAATACATAACTACATTACTTAGATATTAAGATTAAGGGGCATGATGCAGAACATACATCCTTGATCTCTATTTTTGGACTATAAAGTTATATCTAGTATCATCACCAGGATGTCACTAAGTTTTCACCAATTTGGGTCACAAGATCATATATAATGATTGATCAATATCCTTTTACTAGAACCAATTTATATACCTAAATTCAATTTATATACCAGAGTGAGGGTAAGTGAGCCTTGTTTCTCCATGATTTCAATTTAAATATCCAGATTTAGTTCTGATACTAGAGTGGGGGAAAGTAATCCTTATTTCTTCATGAATTCAATTTACATACCTAAATTTAATTCAAATTTTAGAGTGGGGAAAACAAGCCTTATTTATCAAAACATTCAATTTACATACTTAGATTCAATACATATATTAGGGTGGGGAAAATAGGGTTTTTTTCCCTCATAATTTAGTCTACCATTCATATTCAGTACAAAGGGCATCCACACCATGGAGTTCTTCTTCACATATTTAACTCCAGCTCTTATCCACTTCTATGAAAAGGAAGTGGGCCATGTCCATAACACATTAACATAGGTAAGTATAGGTATGCATCCCCCTATTTATTTTACTATATTACTTTTATTTAATTGAATTATTAGAATAAAAGTGGGGAAAATGTAAACACCCTAATTTTTTTAAGAAACCATAAATACTATGTATTTTTTTTCTCTTTCACATGAAGGTCTTAGTGATGAATACAGTCCTTACTCATATGGTCATTTTGAGTCTTTTGATATTTCTTATATCTTAATTTCCATACTTTTTACACCCCCAATTGTCCCATGTCACATTCTCCCAGTCATAGTGGCCCCTATCATGTCCTACTTGCTTTTTTCTTTTGTTTAATCCTCATGAAACTATAGACATTTTTAGGATAGTAGTTCCATGTGGTTCTAATCTTCAATTATGGCTCTAGTGTTTGATGGGAAGTTTATCATGCATTTCAGTCCCAACCCTATCTAGAGACTTATCTTATGTTTTTATCCCTCTTTTATAAATTGTTAGCCAGTGAATAAGTTCTTATATACAAATAAAACTTCCTTATATATAAAGGGACTCACAAGGCATTTACATTTATCACTCACTATTTTGGAACATAATTACATAAAATGAATCAATAGTACAACTCAATGCTCTACATATTAATCAACTATCACATCTAGACATTACATGTTTGATTAAATAAGGGCCTAAGTGAAAGTCATTCTAGCATATTGTGTTATTTGATTTAGCACATTCCCTAATTGAGAACTACATGTGATATGATAACCCTAGCATTGGGGTTAATATAGGTAGTAGCTAGGGAAATAGGGGTTACACCCCATACAATCTTAATATCCCAAAACCCATTTTTTCTCTTCCTTTTTTCATTTGATCTAATTATTATTTCATATGTGTAGCTAATCATTAGTGTTTTGTAAGAGATTTAGCTAAAACAATGACATAGGTGAGCCCCCAAATGACACAAAACCACCCACAAGACTCATAAAATATCCCATAACTTCTCTTAAAGTTTTAGATAGTTCTTATAAGAGGGACACTAGTACCATAATTAGACACTAGTGCCACATGAAACTATTATCATGATATTGGTTCTACTATTGAAGACTATATTTAAACCATAGTCAAAAAATGGAAGGTGTCTACATATTTATCCAATCTATTTCAGTTTCCTAATCTGAAAAAGATGTATTTATTTATAGATAAGTAATCTTTCTCTTCTCACTTGATATTTATATAAAGGTTAATTAAATCAATTAGTTATAGTTTTCATTATACATTATTTTCATATTAAGCACTTTAAAAACATATGATTTATATGTAGTGAAGTCTTAAAAGGTTAAATCATTTGGTGAACTTGACATGAATGCTAGACATGACATAAATCTTACATTATATACTTATGCTCAAAATATCTGACATTATGTGATACACCCCTAACCTATCACATGTATGAGGATAGTGTTAGCTAACTTGTGGCTTATTTATCCCTCTTTGATGTTATATTACATTTATCTATGCTTTATTTTGATTATTAGGTTAGCCTATGGAGTAACCATGGCCTAGATAGACTATATATAGGAGATAGTGGGTAATCATTTATCACCATATTATGAATTTTGCTCTTATTGAAGCTTATGGAGGTTGCCCCCTCAAAGTGGCTTATCTACTATCATATATTTGGATATATTTCAGTCATATTTGGATATAATTCTGCTATTATACTTAATTCTTGAAGTAATTTCATTACAAGTGGTATCAGAGCTGCGATTTGGCCAATCTTGTGGGTGAAACACTAAATTTTGTAATTTTGTGATATATTAAAAATGGTAGCAAATTTATCTAAACTTTTTTTACTAGAGGTGACAAATAATCAAATTAATCTTCCATTAAAATTTTAGCTCATTTGGATCTATTTTACAAAATTGATCTCTATTTTATTGTTTTTCATAAAATTGCTCTATAATGAGTAATTCAAAGATTTTTTTTGAGTTATTTACATTTTTGGAAATATTAGAAAAATTTGGTTATGGTATGTTATTTTTATATTTTGATTTGAGGTTGACATAATTCCAAACTCGCTTGGTCAAAATTGGGTCAAAAGTGCCAATAAGGGTCGCCATCGTAAAACCCTTTTATGGCAGGTCCACAAACTCGAGACCAAGGAAAGGGTGTTCAAACTCTAGGTAAAACTCCTAAAAAGGAAGAGATGGAGGTAGAAGGGGGATGTACTAGACCCTTTGTACTAGGGTTTTTTGACATAGATCACAAAGTGAACCAGCTTGACTATAGTGTGCAAGGCATTCAGAGTGAGGTGCAAGACATACAATCTAATATGCAATCCATAAAAGATAGTTTGGGATATATCATGATGGCTTTGAACATTAATCAATCAAATCATAAAGCTAACTCTATTTCACAATCCCACCAGATTGGTTCTCCTAACCAATCTACTTCAAATCTAACTTCATGGCCACAAAGGAACCTATTACCAAAGGTGGATATGCATAAATTTGATGGGAAAGATCCACTCAATTGGATCAACAAAATGGAGAGTTTTTTTGACCTACATCAGATTCTAGGTGGATAGAAGGTTACCATGGCATCCTTGTATCTTGAACCTGATCAATTCATTTGGTATCGATGGTTGTGTGCTCAAAAGAAAAAGATGACTCTCAATGTCACTTGGTTAGTTTTTATAGAGGAACTACAATTACACTATGGCAATAGTGTGATAGAGAATTACTTTAGCCAACTGGCAAAATTGTGACAAAATGGCTCCATCAAGGATTATATTCATCATTTTTGGAACCTATCCTTACGTGTGGAGACAATTTCTGATACAAACTTGAATGACCTATTTTTGGGTGGACTCAAAGACCACATTCAACATGAGGTACACATGTTTAATCCACTAAATATTTCTAATTCTATTATCCTAGCACGTAGAGCTAAGTAAAAATTCATAGCCAACAAGAAATAGTCATTCACCCACTTCAAAGATCATAGCATATCATCACCAACATTTCCTCCACCTACTAGATTAATGCCTCAACAAATTGAAGAGAAGCGTGCAAAAGGATTATGTTTTTGTTGTGACAACAAGTGGAGTAAAGGACATAGATGTGCTGAGAAGAAGTTATTCTACATTGAGGGGGCAAATGAAGATGAAGTAGATGATGCCCCCAATGATGATGAGGAAGATATAGAGGAGGTAGCTAAATATTCCCAACCTACAATCTCTTGTCATGAACTTGTAGGTATTATCACTCCACAAACTCTTAAGGTGGTGGGTTTCCTCAAGAAATAGAAGGTGAAAATGTTGATTAATTTAGGGAGCACACATAACTTTATAAACTATAAGTTGGCCACTCGATTGAACTATTTCATCTACCTAACACAAAAATTTTAGCTCTTGATTGTAGATGGTGGCACAATTAATTATTCAGGCAAATGCCATAGTACTAAGTTTACTATGGGTGGGTACAATCTCAACTCTCCTATGTTTTCTATTCCCATGGGTAACATAGACATTATTTTGGGAGTCCATTGGCTCACAACCTTAGTTACCATTGAGATGAACTTCAAATAACTATTCATGCGCTTTCATTTTGAAGCTAAGAAAATTGAAATACATGGATTACATGCAAAATATCCACAATTGATTAGTTCACATCAAATGATGAAGATGCTAAAAAGGGGGTAGAGGGAATTATTGCACAATTATGCTCCATAGAAGTTCAACCCACATAGGTATCTACACATCTTGATCTATAGCTAATTCTTGAGGACCATTCATCTATTTTTGAGGCCATGCCAAAAGGACTACCACCAAAAAGAGAATATGATCATGCCATTCAACTAATTTTAGGTAGTCAACCACCAAATATCAGACCATATAGATATCCATATGAATGAAACAGTGAAATTGAAAAGATGGTCCATGAGATGCTGGAGGTAGGTATCATCAAGCATAGCCAAAGTCCATATTCATCACCAGTGGTCATGGTACAGAAGAAGGATGACACATGGAGGATGTGCCCAGATTATAGGTAACTCAACAAGTACACCATCAAAGATAAGTTTCCTATTCCAGTAATTGATGATTTACTTGATGAGTTGCATGGTGCTAATTATTTCACAAAATTGGATCTTCACTCGGGGTACCATCAAATTAGAATCAAGGATGAAGATTTTCATAAAACTACTTTTAGAACACATGAGGGCCATTATGAGTTTTTGGTAATACCCTTTGGTCTTATAAATGCACCATCTACTTTTCAGAGCTTAATGAACACTATTTTTAGGCCTTTTTTAAGGAATTTTGTGCTAGTTTTCTTTGATGACATAGTGATTTATAGTCAGACATGGGAATCACATCTGCAACATGTGAAAGAGGTGTTGATAGTTTTGGAGAAGCACCAACTTTATGTGAAGCCATCTAAATGTGCTTTTGGAGTATAGGAGGTAGAGTACCTCGATCACATTTTTTCCCATGAAGGTGTCAAATTTGATCCCCAGAAGATCAAAGCAATAATGGAATGGCCCATGCCAAAAACTCTCAAAAACCTTCAAGGGTTCCTTAGACTAACAGGTTACTATAGAAGATTTGTGAAAGGTTATGGAAGTATAGTGGCTCCACTCACTACATTTCTAAAGAAGGATGCTTTCCATTGGAATGATGATGCCACCAAAGCATTTGAGAAACTAAAAGTAACTATGTGCACCACTCTAGTTTTGGCTACTCCAGACTTCTCATAGACATTCACTATTGAATGTGATGCTTCTGGGTCTAGATTGGGGGTAGTACTAATGCAAGAAGGAAGACCCATTGCACTTGAAAGTCATCAGTTCAAAGGTAAGAATCTACAAAAACTTGTCTATGAGAAATAAATGATGGGCTATTCTTCATGTAGTCAAACAATGGAGGCCTTATCTGATGGGTAGACACTTTAAGGTGAAAATGGATCATGATAGTCTCAAATACTTTTTGGAGCAAAGATTATCATCTAAGGAACAAAAAAAATGGGTAACCAAAATTTTGGGTTATGATTTTGAAAACATCTACAAGAAGGGTAAAGATAATGTAGTAGCAGATGCACTATCTAGATGGAATGCATCCACAAAAGCATTACTTTGTGAAATGTCGATGTTGCAAGCAGATTGGGTAGATGAAGCTAGGTTAGAATGGGAGAAAGATAGGGATACACAGGTTCTGATTTAGAATCTCAAACAAGTTAATTTATCCTCTAACAAATTTGAATGGAAAGGTTATGGTATAAGGGTAGGTTATACTTGTGCAAAAATTTAGAGCTTAAGCATAAGATTCTTGTAGAGTTGCATGCATCTCCAATTTGGGGACACTCAGGGTTGTTGAAAACTTATCATAAAATTAAGAAAGAATTATTTTGGGAAGGACTCAAGGGAGATGTACACAAGTTTGTGGAAGAATTATTGATATGCCAACAAAATAAAGGTGAAACAGTTAAGACCCCAGGTTTGTTACAACCGTTAGCAATTCCTAGTCAAAGGTGGGAGGAGGTTTCCATGGATTTCATCACAGGGTTACCTTGTTCTGAAGGTAAGAATGTTATTTTTGTCATTTTGGATAGGTTTACAAAATATGCCCATATTTGTGCTCTCTCACACCCATTTTTTGTAAGTACAATAGCGGCTATTTTTATGGAAGTAGTTCTCAAATTACATGGAACCCAAAAAATAATTGTAAGTGATCATGATCCTATTTTCACTAGTAATTTCTGGACTGAACTATGTTCTTGTTTGGGTACTCAGCTAGCTCATAGCTCATCTTACCACACCCAATCTGATGGACAAACTGAAGTGGTTAGAAAATGTTTAGAGGGCTATCTCTATTGTTTTGTATCAGATAAACAAGAACATTGGGTTAAATGGCTACCACTTGTAGAATGGTGGTATAACACATCTTTCCATACCTTTTCTAAAATGTCTCCATTTCTAGCACTATATGGTTACCATCCACCTTCCATCACTTCTTCATTAAAGGTGCATGCCAAGGTTTGAGATGTGGAAGAGTACATTCAACATCAACAAGAGGTTTTGGCTAGTTTGAGAGAGAATTTGGCCTTGGCACAAAATAGGATGAAGCAACAAGTAGATTGACACCGTAGTGAGTGAAATTTTGAGGTGGGTGATTGGTTATTTTTTCATTTGCAGCCTTACAAGTAGATGTCCTTGAAGCAACAAAAAAATGACAACAAACTTGCTCCTAAGTATTATGGCCCTTATCATGTTCTACAAAAAATTGGAAGTGTGGCTTACAAGCTCAAGTTACCTCATTCATCTCACATACACCCAATATTTCATGTTTCTTGTTTGAACAAGGTCATTGGATAGAAAGTTTCCACCCAAATAGAGCTCCTAGAACTAGATGAAGAAATATGAGTCATTTTGGAACTAGAGAAGATCCTCTAAACACGTACTAAGAGGTTGATAACTAGAGAGATTAGGGAATATTGGATCAAGTGGAAAAACCAGAGTAGTGAAGATGCAACTTGGGAAGGTGAATATTTTTTGTAACAACATCCAGAGTTGTTTAACATTGAGGACAATGTTAGTTTGAAGGGGAAGGCCATGCTACACCCCTAACCTATCACATGTATGAGGATAATATTAGCCGACTTGTGGCTTACTTATCCCTCTTTGATGTTATATTACATTTCTCTATGCTTTCTTTTGATTAGTACGTTAGCCTATGGAGTAACCATGGCTTAGATAGACTATATATAGGAGGTAGTGGGTAATCATTTATCATCATATTGTGAATTCTATTCTTATTGAAGCTTGTGGAAGTTTCCCCCTCGAAGTGGCTTATCTAATATCATATATTTGGATATATTTTAGTCATATTTGGATATAATTCTGCTATTATACTTAATTCTTGAAGTAATTTCATTACATTATGATGTTATTTATGCACATTATATTGTATTATCATGAAGTTATCATATATTATCTAGATAACACACATTTTGTAGATATTTTTATTTTGAGGATAATTATTTCATAGGCTCAATAACTCCCTTCAAAATATGGGGAATTTATAAGGGTTTTTTAAGAGTTCAAGCTCTTATATTGCAATCAAAATATATTTTAAACACATAGGCTTAGATTATAGAAAACAAAACTTAGGTAAACATAATGGGATAATAATAACCCAATAATAGTATAGTTGCACAAAAATTAGACCAAAAGGACACTAGCACCTAAATTGGGACACTAGGACCATATTTCCAATATTGATACTACTATCTAAGATATGACAATATTATATAATAGCCTCCATTTTAGAACAACCTAGATTTGATAGAAAAGTATAGTGGATATAGTATAGGTTTACATAGGTTTAATTAGATATTTATCAATTATACTTAGTTTTCTTTAGATTCATACTAGTTAAACTCAGATACATATCAATTTTCTTATATTGGGGGAATAATGCATAGAATGACCATTCCTATATTCAATTTAGGTACCCAAATATATATTATTATTATAACTTAGTCAAAAATCCATATGTTCAAATATCAAATTTGGTGGCATATCTGTAACACATTTTTTACGTATGCTCACTTACACACAGGATGATTAGATGGAATGATGAATTGCATGTCATTCTCTACATCATATACACCTAACATTGTATTATAGGTTTAAAACTAGTTTCATGCCTTACTCCATCTATAGTGGTTGGAATTCCTATGTGTCCCAAAGCTACCTTATATACCTGAGTAGTCATATAACTAAGATAGCAATTTAGATATTTATAGTTACTTCACATAGTTCAGTTTTAAATTCATATACTACACAAGGGTGGAAAATGATGGAATCCTATACTACTAGAGTTATTTAGTGAATATATAAGATGATTGGACACAACATTATCCTAATCCAAGATATTCAGAAGTAAAAATCCACCAAGCACGGGTGGGAAATGATGGAGTCAAAACTAGATTGAGTTCTTGAGCCACCCACACATAAGGATAGAGTAATACATTAAATCAATCTAGTAAACTCATGCATTTATCACTATATATATGCAAAAACACATGACATGTATTAAATCATGATTTACATACTCAAACCCAGCTTCACATAATCAAATACCACTCATTTAAAAGATATTTTGAGGGACACTTATTTTGATGTTTGATAGTCGAGGAATCTATGTTGGATATCAGATAGGTACATGATAGAAAATCTGGTGGTCATTTTAGTGGTAAAGTTATGTCACATAAATCACTCATGCAATGTTATGATTGGCTAACCATGGAAAAATAATGTCATGAATACGCTAAGTTATTTGACAAATTTTAATGCCGTGACAACCTATACCATGTCCCTCACAACAACTACAACCTATCATATCTTGATGGCCATTCATCCTATGGGGTTTTGATCTAATTGGTAAGGATAATACAAAATCTATAAGAGGTCACAAATTAATTATCATTAATATAGAATATTTTTAAAAATGGGTGGAAGCCATTCCACTACAATCCACAAAGGGAGAAGATATATGTCATTTCCTCATGACCAATATTATTTTCCACTTTGCCTCTCAATGACCATCATCACAAATAATAGAACCTCTTTCAAGAGTAAAAAAGTGAAGAAATTTTGTGATAAATATAAAATATGGCACATATTCTCTACTCTTTATTACCCATAGGGAAATGGTCAAGTAGAAGAAACAAACAAGATAATCAATAATATTCTTAGAAAAAAAGTTACCAAATTTGGTGATGATTGACAAAATCATATCATCTATGTACCATGTGATTTTCACACTAGATATTGGCACATATTCTCTAATATTTATTACCCATAGGGAAATGGTCAAGTAGAAGAAACAAACAAGATAATCAATAATATTCTAAAAAAAAGGTTACCAAATTTTGTGATGATTGACACAATCATATCATCTACGTATTATGGGATTATCATACTAGTATACACACACTGATAGGATCTTCTCCTCATTCATTAGTATATAACACATAAGTAGTTATCCCACCAGAATTATAAATCCCATAATTATGGGTCTCTTTAAAATGTCTCATCACAAATGATCAATATATAGAGAGATGTATCCATGAATTAAAATAGTTGGATCCCATGTCCATTCAAGCAATAGATCATATTAAGGCATATCAAATAAAATATAGTGGAACCACAATAATCATGTCCAAAATAGGGAATTCAAAGTAAATGACTTGGTTTTATAAGAGAATCTTAGAAATTTCAACACCAAATAAGAGAACAAAGGAAAGTTTATACCTAATTGGCTTGGACCATACATAATCATAGAAAATCTTAGCCCAAAATTATACCATCTAGATTCACTTGATGGCAAGGCAATAAAAAACCAATTGAACATCATGCATTTAAGGAGATTTAACATATAAAAAATAAATAATTTACTTTTCATATTGTTTGTACATAGATTATATCTAGAAAATACAAAAATAATACAATATTCCAAAAAATTAAAAAAAAACAATCAAAGATTTTCTTAGAAAACACAAAATTTATAGATTATATGCATTAAAATGTTTACATTTTTTATATTTTCTAAAAATTACATATGTTATCTATCTTGGTATAGTCAATTTTATCATACATACATGCTTCACTTGTTCTTGTCAAGTGATTGAATATTGTTATAGGACTCAGGTCCACTATACTGAACTAGATTTACTATTATCTACCCACTGAGGGCATATACACCAATAAATGGGTCTCCACTTGACACATTCACCATCTTGGGGGCACCCTATACATAGTTTAAATTCATAGGTTATATCTTTATATAATCTAAAACCTAGGTTTATCATTATTATATCTTAATATTGATCATGATACTCTTACTCATACTTTGTATCGATTATTACTACTTTAGACTCCACGTATGTACAACCTAGCTTTCACATATATTTGTATTAGATATTTATAAATACATTTATTTCTAGTTTTCCTAGATTAGAATTGTTTGTATCTCTATGCCTCTTCTAGTTGAGGTAATTTGAAAATGCCATTTCTCTTTGAATCTCCACTTCTTTTCATAGTATGTATGCTTTGGACATGTGCCCATGTTCTTGTGTGCACTTTTTCCTAATTATGTATACATACATTTTAACATGTCCTTCTATGAGCCTCAATGCCAACTTGATAATTACTTGAATATGTGGACATTTTATCATGTCCTTATATGTCTTATTTTATCAAATTTAGTGACATGTGCCCATGTCCCTTGTATTATGTCCCCTTGGCCTACTTTACATGCTCGTGTGTTTTTTATGTATGATTTATTGTGTCATGTCCATGAAAATTATAACTTATTTATTAAACACACTAATTATATATGCCATGGGGGACCTCATATGGCTCCCCTTCCTACTTGGGTGTCATGATGAGTATCATGCCCTACCCCCTTAGGTATCTACCTAGTTTTTACTCATATCTATTATTACATAAACTATTATATCTATCTTGCATTAAAAAAACTATGATAAGATTATCTTACATTATGATGTTACATATACACATTATATTAGATTATCACACAATTATCATATATGTTTTGGCTAACATACATTTTACACAGCTTCTTATGTTGAGGATAGGTATTGAAAAGGTCAATAACTACCATCAAAATAGGTGGAATTCATAAGGGTTTTTCAAAGATATCAAGTCATTATATTTCATTCGAAGTAAATTTTTAGAACATGATCTAATATTTTATAAAATTAGACTCAGGTAAACCCAGTGGGAGAATAGTGACCTAAAAAGTAGTACAATTATATAGAAATCAGCTAGAAAGACACTAGCACCCAAATTAGGACACTACCACAAAAATTTTAATAGTGGTGTTATTTTCTAGGACATGGTGATACTATCTATTATCCTTAATTTTATAAAAACCTATATTGGATATAAAAGTACAATAGGTGTAGTACAAGTTTACATAAGTTTAGTTATACATTTATTGATTATACTTGTTTTAGCTTAGATTCATATTAGTTTAGATCATATTCATATTAGTTTTCTCATATTAGGTAATCATATATGGTATGACCATTCCCATATTTATTTTAGGTACCTAGATATAAATTATTACAACTCAATCCAAAATCCATATGCTCAAATATTAGATTTGGGGGCATGTGTGTAACACATTGTTTCTATATGCTCACTTACACACTAGTTAATCATATGGAATGGCAAATTCCATGTAATTATCTATATCATATACACCCAAAATAATATTATAGGTTACACACTAGTTTCATGCCTTACTCCATTTGTAGTAGTTGGCATTCTTAAATAGCTTGAAGCTACCTAATGTACCTGAGTGGCCATAGAGTTGACATACCTAGTTAGATATTTATAGTTAATTCACATAATTTAATTTCATATGCATATAATAAAAATATGTGGGTAATTATGGATTCATATCCTACTACAATTTTTGAGCCACCTATATGAGAAGGTTGGACACATCATCAATCCAATCTAAGTAATTCATAGGTCATAATCCACCAAGCAAGGGTGGGTAATGATGGAGTCAAAATTATATTGAGTTCTTGAGCCACCCACACATGAATATTGAGAAATCCATCATTTCAATCCAATGTATTCACCATTTTATCACTATATACACCCACACACATAGGACATGCATTGGATCATGCTTCACATACTCAGACACAACTTTACATAATCAAACCTAGCTTTTTAGGCTTCACCTCCTAAGCAAGTCTAGGTGTGCTTCATTTTCCTTTGTCCTAGTAATTTTACTTTAATACATTACTAAAATAAATTAGGGGTAAATGTAAGCACCCAAAAGTGGTATTTTATTACTAAGAGTACTAATTGAGACTACATATCCATACCTTATCCATATACTTATCCTATAACCTATTGTCATGTTTATCTAGCCTTCATGTGGGCCACAAGCATCCTTAGTCATCCCTAAAGTAGTCTTAGACCCTCATTTCTTGATCCTAACCCTACATGCCTAATTTTATACTAGTTACACACTAACACCATAATAACGACACTAATGTCACATGGTGTTAGTGTCCCAAGAATGGTGCTAATGTCCTTTACATTTCTTTTCCCTAAGAAGATATATTGTAAAAAATATGACCTCTTAGGGTCATCATAGACCTATTATATGTCCCACACAAGAATTAAAACATTATATATACATAAATTTTATCCCTTTAACCACTAGATAGAAATAAAATGAAAAATACACATTCAAAATCAAAATAAGTTATGCATAATTAAGGTTATCAATCCCTATTCTAATGAATTTCATATAAACATATGAACATAATAGATCTAGGGTAAATTGATAAGTAAAATCACATAGGTCAATTATACACAGCATTAAAAATAGGTGGGAAAACCTCTAATGGAGACAAAAAACCAATAGTAATTAGTCATTATTGAAACTCTTCCTCCAATACTTAAAAATCATCTCAATCTCACTTATTCACAAAATGACCTTCAGAAAAACCTTGTTCACCCAGAAATATATCGAGTTGGAGTGAATTCACAATAGGCACAAGACCCTATTTATAATATTCAAGAAAGGAGGTGACCATTGTGAAATAATAGGTCCATCCAACCTGATAAAACCAATTACTTAAAATACTTGGTAAGTATTAAATAACTAAACAATGTTATATATTTTCATGAGGTTTCCACCTCAAGTAATAAATAATATATCATTAGTTATTTAATTAATTACCAATGTAAGATAAGGATTAATAATTACCAATTGGATATTAATTTCTTTAACACTCCCCCTTAATACTAATTAAGGATAAATGTCATAGTCACGTCAAAAAAATGAATTATACTATGTATAAAATTAAAGGATTTAAAAACCTTCATCATGCCAAACACCACATTTTGAAACAAAATGAATTATAATCCATAAACTACTAAAAATTAAGTTTAGGCTACCATGATCCTGAGACTACATCTCACAGTTTTTCATAAATAATCACTAAGCATATTTTGATCTTTTTATAACATAAGAACCTTCATTACAAAGTATGCTTTTAATGTATTGGGGTGCAAAACTAAAACATTCACACAAAGCTTACTTAAATCACATAACTTCCACATGAGGTTTATAATTATTTACAATGAGAAGAAGTAAATATAAAGAGAAGAAACACATGGCTATTAGGATGTGTCATTGTCATGCACACTCCCCCTCAATAGAAACTCTGAGAGGCCTAGCATTACATGAAACTGATAAAAATTGATAGCACTAATTATTTTTGTGAAGATATCTACCATTTATTCATTTGTAGAATATAATTGTAGATCAATATCACCATTAAGGACTTTCTCTTGGATAAAATATACATAAACTTCAATACGTTTAAATTTTTGGTGTTGTTCACCTACACAAAACTTAAACACATCCAAATATAGATTCATGATAACATAATATGGTTAGAATCAAAATAACCACATACATACATATATGACATGTTTTTCTATCATAAAACACATTTTAAAACAATCATGTCATATTTTAGGCAAACGAGTTCACTACTTTGATTACAAAATTAGTGAAAAACATAAATTGTTACATTGAATTCATTATTATATGTCTCCAGTATTGACAAGATGAGCATCCCCAACTATTTGGTGATGCACATATAATAATTTACTAATATGATACTAATTTTAACCAAACATTAGATATCCTATTAGCAATAACTCATTTTATCATTTGATATTTATCAAAAACTTTTCACGTTTAGTATGCTTCAACAAAATATTGGGTTATAGTCTCTCATACTTCAAATACAAATAATTTAATCATGAAATTCCATCATCTAATAAAATAGATACGGAATTAAAACAAATAAGTTTTGAGATGTATGAGTAAAATTCTTAGTAAAGTAAATTATGAAGAGCCAATAATACAAACTCCAATTAAACTTTGCATTTCTTAACATATCTTATTAAAAAAAACATATAAGGATGTTATCATAAATGATAAAACAATCAAATGAGAGTATCTAAGCAATTGAAAGACAAAAGATCTAAACTCACCGAGCATGATCTTCTTACCAAATATAACAACTAAAACATGATCATTTTGTCAAATTAAGCTTGATATTATGAATATAATGTATTTCCTATGGTAACTCATATGAATTGAAAATGATTAATATTTTCTTTAATTTCTCATTTTATATATATATATATATATTTTAAATAAGAATTTTTTCTTAATATTTATATTTTTCTAAATCAACATGTATGCTCATAGCATTTCATTTTCTTTGATAACATTATTTTTACTTTAGAGATACTAACTATATTGATAGTGTCTCATCTACATTATAGTTGTTAGTAAAATGATTCAGTTTGACTCTTGAAAAAAATTATTATAATTAATTAATTAATTATATATATATATATATATATATATAATTAATTATATTTTTTTTTTTCAAGAGTCAAATTGAATCATTTTACTAATAACTATAATGTAGATGAGACACTATCAATATAGTTAGTATCTCTAAAGTAAAAATAATGTTATCAAAGAAAATGAAATGCTATGAGCATACATGTATTTTTTATGGTAGAAAAATACAAATATTAAGAAAAAATTCTTATTTAGAATATATATATATATTCTAAATAGGAATTTTTTCTTAATATTTGTATTTTTCTAAATCAACATGTATGCTCATAGCATTTCATTTTCTTTGATAACATTATTTTTACTTTAGAGATAATAACTTTATTGATAGTGTCTCATCTACATTATAGTTATTAGTAAAATGATTCAATTTGACTCTTGAAAAAAAAAATTATAATTAATTATATATATATATATATATATATATATAATTAATTAATTAATTATCATAATTTTTTTCAAGAGTCAAACTGAATCATTTTACTAACAACTATAATGTAGATGAGACACTATCAATATAGTTAGTATCTCTAAAGTAAAAATAATGTTATCAAAGAAAATGAAATGCTATGAGCATACATGTTGATTTAGAAAAATATAAATATTAAGAAAAAATTCTTATTTAAAATATATATATATATATATATATATATATAAAATGAGAAATTAAAGAAAATATTAATCATTTTCAATTCATATGAGTTACCATAGGAAATACATTATATTCATAATATCAAGCTTAATTTGACAAAATGATCATGTTTTAGTTGTTATATTTGGTAAGAAGATCATGCTCGGTGAGTTTAGATCTTTTGTCTTTCAATTGCTTAGATACTCTCATTTGATTGTTTTATCATTTATGATAACATCCTTATATGTTTTTTTTAATAAGATATGTTAAGAAATGCAAAGTTTAATTGGAGTTTGTATTATTGGCTCTTCATAATTTACTTTACTAAGAATTTTACTCATACATCTCAAAACTTATTTGTTTTAATTCCGTATCTATTTTATTAGATGATGGAATTTCATGATTAAATTATTTGTATTTGAAGTATGAGAGACTATAACCCAATATTTTGTTGAAGCATACTAAACGTGAAAAGTTTTTGATAAATCTCAAATGATAAAATGAGTTATTGCTAATAGGATATCTAATGTTTGGTTAAAATTAGTATCATATTAGTAAATTATTATATGTGCATCACCAAATAGTTGGGGATGCTCATCTTGTCAATACTGGAGACATATAATAATGAATTCAATGTAACAATTTATGTTTTTCACTAATTTTGTAATCAAAGTAGTGAACTCGTTTGCCTAAAATATGACATGATTGTTTTAAAATGTGTTTTATGATAGAAAAACATGTCATATATGTATGTATGTGGTTATTTTGATTCTAACCATATTATGTTATCATGAATCTATATTTGGATGTGTTTAAGTTTTGTGTAGGTGAACAACACCAAAAATTTAAATGTATTGAAGTTTATGTATATTTTATCCAAGAGAAAGTCCTTAATGGTGATATTGATCTACAATTATATTCTACAAATGAATAAATGGTAGATATCTTCACAAAAATAATTAGTGCTATCAATTTTTATCAGTTTCATGTAATGCTAGGCCTCTCAGAGTTTCTATTGAGGGGGAGTGTGCATGACAATGACACATCCTAATAGCCATGTGTTTCTTCTCTTTATATTTACTTCTTCTCATTGTAAATAATTATAAACCTCATGTGGAAGTTATGTGATTTAAGTAAGCTTTGTGTGAATGTTTTAGTTTTTCACCCCAATACATTAAAAGCATACTTTGTAATGAAGGTTCTTATGTTATAAAAAGATCAAAATATGCTTAGTGATTATTTATGAAAAACTGTGAGATGTAGTCTCAGGATCATGCTAGCCTAAACTTAATTTTTAGTAGTTTATGGATTATAATTCATTTTGTTTCAAAATGTGGTGTTTGGCATGATGAAGGTTTTTAAATCCTTTAATTTTATACATAGTATAATTCATTTTTTTGACGTGACTATGACATTAATCTTTAATTAGTATTAATGGGGAGTGTTAAAGAAATTAATATCCAATTGGTAATTATTAATCCTTATCTTACATTGGTAATTAATTAAATAACTAATGATATATTATTTATTACTTGAGGTGGAAACCTCATGAAAATATATAACATTGTTTAGTTATTTAATACTTACCAAGTATTTTAAGTAATTGGTTTTATCAGGTTGGATGGACCTATTATATCACAATGGTCACCTCCTTTCTTGAATATTATAAATAGGGTCTTGTGCCTATTGTGAATTCACTCCAACTCGATATATTTCTGGGTGAACAAGGTTTTTCTGAAGGTCATTTTGTGAATAAGTGAGATTGAGATGATTTTTAAGTATTGGAGGAAGAGTCAAACTGAATCATTTTACTAACAACTATAATGTAGATGAGACATTATCAATATAGTTAGTATCTCTAAAGTAAAAATAATGTTATCAAAGAAAATGAAATGCTATGAGCATACATGTATTTTTTATGGTAGAAAAATACAAATATTAAGCAAACATTCTTATTCAGAATATGCATAGTAGTATTTATGGCTTTAGCCCATAAGAACAAGGAAGAACATTTGTAGAATGTATCATTATTCTGGTCATCTCAATAATGGTGCAATTTTTCTTTTCCAAAATACCATTTTGTTGAGGGGAATAGGTAGTTGTTAATTCCCTTTAAATAATACAACTAATGTAAAAATAATCAAACTCTTTACTAACATATTCACTACCATTATTAGTTTTTAATTTCTTAATATAAAAATCATATGCATTTTTAACACTAGCTTTAAATTCCTTGAATTTAGACTACACATCAGATTTCTTTATAATGAAAAAAGACTAGATCATTATAATGTAATCATCAATAAAATTAATATTATATAAAAAAATATTAAGAGATATGAATTCAATGTGTCATACAAAATCACTATGAATCAATTCTAAAAGATGTGAAGAAGTGGTTAGTATGTTGCTTATCATGTAAGCAACCCTCATAAATTTCATGATGAGAGGGGATAGAAATAAGTCCAAAAATAGGATTATTTGAAGACATATCATTTAAAATTTTAAAATTAACATTTCCTAATATTTCATTCCATAATTGACATTCATTCTTACTATACGATGAAAAGAAAATGTAAAAGATGGAGAAAAGATATATAAAGCATTCTTTTAAACGCCTTCAACAATCAAGGAACTAGACTGATTTCTACTGGACCAACTATATTTAAGTAATTTTATAATGAAATTATCATTTATAATTTGAAAAAAAGATAACAAATTATTTTTAATCTTAGGTACATAAAAAACATCATCTATAGTAACACTTTAAAAATTTGCTTTTCCATGTTTAGTTACTTGTAAAAATGAATTATCCCCTAAGTACATTCTTTCAAAGATATGTCTATAATCACACAAAATATTAGATAATCATGTCATATGTTTTGAGTCACCACTATCTAAAATCCACTTATTTTCATTTAGATAAAAAAAAAGTAGCATACAAAGTAATAACATTTGAACTTTAGGTTTTGATTTTTTTGCTTGTTTTGATTAGATTTATTTGCTTTATTATTTTTAGAAGATTGATCGTTAATTATATCCTTATTTTAATAATAGGTTTCAATTCTATGATCAAATTTACCACTTATATTTTAATTTGTATTAAACTTATGTGTATGATTCTTATTGCCATATTTCTTATTCTCGTATTTACCTTAAGCAAAATTAGCATTAGATTTATAGTTTTTAGTGTTATAAAAAAAATTATTGAAGGTGAGAAGTGTCTGAGTGGGATTCTCTTTAGAATCAAAATTAGTCATAACTTGCTCTTCTTTAATTAGGAGAGTAGACAAAGTGGTAAGAACAGGGATATCTTACTCATTTGATATTAAGAGTTCAAAATTGAAATAAAATTTCTAAATTTATCATGAATATTTAATTAAATGATCAAATAAAATAATTTATATTGAATCAAATTAAAATTACATCCATCTAACTGAGCTTTAATATTTTTAATTTTAGAAAGAAAATTCATAAATTTCTCATCACCTTTCATAGGTGTAGTTACCAATTCAAGGATTAACTTAATAATATTTGAGAGATGAGTGCCCTCGTGTATGGATTCAAGTAGTTTCTAAGCATCTCTAGGAGACTCTTGATTACTAATATGGATAATTAATTCATCTTTAACAGTCTATAAGATAATGGACATAGCTTCTTACATTTTTTGTTGAAATGAATTATTAGTAAGCTCAGGGGTCACATGTCATCTAGAAGGGGAATTTTAAGTCCAAATGATAACATTGCATAACTTGAGGGCAATAAATTCAGCTTTAACACAAATTTTCCATATATTATAGTTATTTCCATTAAGCATTTTATTTTTATCTAAGGAAAAATGAGGTGAAGCCATAGCTTCCCTTTAAACAAGATAATAAACAAATACTTAAAATAAAACCTTTTAATATAATGTTTAACATAATTTGATATTAAAAACAAATTTAAAGTGTAAACACAAAATAATTTTTTAATTTAATTCTAGGCAAAGTAAAAAATTGTGACAAAATAAGATGTCACAAGTGTCATAAAAATATACTAATGCAAGAACAATTTTAAGAAAAATAATTTTTTTAATGAGTTTTTATACTTTAATTTAATAATAAATTAAATCACAAGTGAAACTGTACTTAATAACATAATTTAGATGCCAAATAATATAAAAAACTGACTTAGAATTCCACAAAATTAGGTGTCAGAAGAGCCACACTCAAAATGACCACCTAGACACTATTATTAATTTTTTTATAAAACTAATAGTAATAAGTTTCAAAATGTAAAATTGACCATGTATATGTGTTATAAAGGTTCCAAAATGTAGAGATCAATTGGATACATGACTATGTTTGTCAAAGTATTCACTAGGTTGAAAGTTAAAACAAGATTGACAGGTTAACTAGGGTTTTAGACACATGAAATGTT
This sequence comes from Torreya grandis, assembly GCA_037957365.1. Taxonomy (NCBI): domain Eukaryota; kingdom Viridiplantae; phylum Streptophyta; class Pinopsida; order Cupressales; family Taxaceae; genus Torreya; species Torreya grandis. The sequence continues at coordinate 1,880,863 of JARHVA010003506.1, read as the reverse complement.
GACATGCAAACCAAAAAATAGAATTCAAATTAAATTAAATTTTAAAAATTAACATAGCTAGTTCAAATAATATTGAATTTAAAGGGTTTTTAACTTGAGACCTCCTTATTTGTAAGTTTTAGTAAAAGCAAGCTTGCCAACTCATATGTGACACTATTTTATAATTTACATACAAAATAGTATTTTTATTTTTTATTTGATGTTTACTAATATATATATATATATATATATATATTGTGCATGTAAAATTAATAGTAAATAAATACTAGTAATTTACATTTTTGATTTTTTTTTTTAAAAAGTAGGTCTACTTAATTTTGCATGGAATATTTGAGAAAAATAAATATATTATTTTTTAAATATTTCCAAATATTATATACTTACCTGAAGCTTCATGTAGTTGTTTATGGTGTTCCAAGGTGAAGCAAGGAAGCTTGAGGAGAATAGGTCACCAAAGACCACCAAAATTTGTAAATATTTTAGTTTTTACAAGATAACTCCAATTATACCTTAAAATTTTGATTTTTGATGAATAATATACTATTTTGAATATCCCAATATAAATTATGGAAACCCAGGTAGATACAACACCTCTGTAGATTTTTTAGATTGCATAGTAAATTATATAGATTACCAAAAGCCTCAAAATTTTGAAATCCTCATAGTTTTTTCCTCTTGATGTCAAAAATGTCTTAAAAATATAATTTTGACTAAGAAATGTTTTTTAAAGGAAAAATCCAGTGCCCTATGGTAACACTTAGAGAGTATTTTTAATATTTTATACTACTCAAACTAGAGCACCAAACACCTTGAAAATTTTACAATGCTCCTAAAATGCTAAGACTTAGCTAGTAGGATCTTCAAAATTCAATATTTGGTGAATAATTCATATTTTTCACTCACCTTAGCCAACTATGTCACCCTTGTTTCTTTGAAAAATATTAGGGGTTGAATGCATGCTTCTTAGGATTAAAAAAAATTGAGAGAGATTAAAGATAAATAAGATAACCTTTTAGAAATAATCATCTAGAAAAAACTTTAAAATAATTATATTAGAATCTCTTCATGCACATATCTAAATATAGAAAATCTTTTGAATAAATTAAAATATAAATTATTTATATTTTTCTCAACACAATATACTTGTTGATCAAATCCTCTCCAATAGCTCTAGTACAATGATAAATTTCATATAAACATATGAACATAATAGATCTAGAGTAAATTGATAAAGAAAAGCACATAAGTCAATTATACACAACACTAAAATTAGGTGAGAAAACCTCCAATAGAGGTGAAAACCCCATAGTGATTATTCAATGTTGAAACTATTCCTCTAATACATAAAATCTTCCTAATCTCACTTCTTCACAAAATGGCCTTCACAAAATCTTTGTTCACCCAAAAATATATCAAGTTGGAATGAATTTACAATAGGGGTAAGACCCTATTTAAAATAATCAAGAAAAGTGGTGAATGTTGTGAAATAACCAATCCATCTATCCTGATAAAGCCAATTAATTAAAATACTTAGTAAGTATTAATAACCATAATAATATTATTTATTTTCATGATGTTTCCACCTCATGTAATAAATAATATATTATCATTTATTTAATTCATTGCCAATATAAGATAAGGGGTAATAATTACCACTTAGACATTAATGTATCTAATATATTATGCCTTATTTATGCATACTACCATCTATAGTAATCCTAATATCAGATTAACTAGATTTTTAGTCTTAGGCACAATCAAGATAGTCAAGGCCATTATCATGATAACATCACTTGTAATTGTACTAGAACTTAGGTTAGAAAAAATACATTGAGCTTGATCCCTCCTTGAAGTATTGGTATGTAGGCAACTCTCTTCACATCGGGGTGTTGAGGATGTCCAACCTACCCTACTAACAAACACACTTTTTTGGATCATGTCGTCTAGATTCCCTAGCTACATGAAGGATTTGGGTTTGATCACTAATTAGTAATTACATGAAAAATATAGGATTTTAATACTCAGGCATGCAAGAACAAATCTTTGAGATTCAAACACAAGTGCACCTAGAAGCTTGGGATAGTCATGCACATCAGACACTACCTCTAATATCAAGACACTATTACCACATTTCTAATAATGGCATTACTGTCTAATTTTGGAGTTACTATCTAAGAGGGTTTCAAGCATTGGGATCTAGTTTTTGACACTCAGACCAACTTTCACCTCAATTTATATCACCTAGATCACCCATCTCAGTTATTTTATAGCTAAGTTATTATTTGCACTATTTATTATTATTTTTAAAAAATTCAAATATAGTCAATCTATAATAAATTAGTGGCTATATTTATTTCATATTATTTAATTAATATAGTCTACATAGCTATTTAAAACACATAATATTTACACATTGTTAAGTGTTAAAAGTTTAAAGCACAAACTACAATGAAACTCCCTTTGATATGTCATCATTGGTAGTAAATTATTCAAAATATATTTTGAGGGACACTCTAATATTTGATATCTAATAAACCTAATTTGGCTTTCATATAGGTACATGACAACAAATGTGGTGGTCATTTAAGGATAGGATATTTATATTGGATAGGAATCTAATATGAATATGAATATCAGAAGGATGCGTGTTTGATTCATGTCAAGTTCACCAAATGTTTTAACCTTTTAGGAATTAGTTAATTTAAATATTGTGTTGTTAAAGGGATAATTATCATAATAATCTATAATGAAAACTAGGAATAAATAATTTAATTAACATTTCCCAAAATATAAAGTGAGAAGAGAAATAGTACTTATCTTAAAGTAAATATGTATTTTTATGGATTACAAAATTGAAAAATATTAGAGAAATAGATATACACCTTATGTTATGTGATTAAAATTAAAATTTTGTCTTGGATAGTAGCATCAATATCAAGACAATAGTGCCATGTGGCACTAGTGTCCAATTATGGTGCTAGTGTCCCTCCCATAGAAATTGTTCAAAGCTTTTAGGGAAGCAATGGGAGATTTTAGGGGTCCTATGGGTGGTTTTGTGTCATCTCAGGGCTCACCTGTGTCACTATTTTAGATAAATATCTTTCAAAACCATAATGAGTACTTGTACAAATGAAACAATGATCGATCAAAGGTAAAAAGGAATGGAAAACTAGGTTGTGGGATATTACAATTACATAGATTAGAACCCCTATTATACTAGTTGATACCTATATTAACCACAATAATATGGGTCTCAGATTGAATGTAGTTTTCCCTTAGGGAATGTATGTAATGAACATGTAATAGATGCTAAAATGACTTTCACTTAGGCCCTTTTTTGATCGAGCATGCAATGTCTAGATGTGATAGTTTAGTAGTATGCAGAGTATTGAGTTGTACTATTGACTTATTTTATGTAATTATATGCCAAAATAATAAGTGATATATTTAAAATGACTTTTGATTCCTTTTACATATAGGTAACTTTGATTACAATATAAAACTTTGTTTACTAGCCAACAAGTTGTAAAAGAGGGATAGAAAAACATAAGATAAGGCTCAAGATGGGGTTAGAACTCAAAACATAGGATAAAATGCCCATCACATAATATATCCATAATTAGACACTAGTTCCACATGGAACTATTGTATTGAAAATGGTGTTATTATCTTGAATCCTAAAAGAAAGCTAAAACCAAGAAGAATAGGCTAGGTCCCTATGACTAGGAGGAGGTGACTTATGATCACTAAGGGTGCAATAGATAGGAAAAAATAAGAGATAAGAAAGATAAAAACACTCAAAATGACCACATGAGTAAGGATTATATTTATCACTAAGAGCTTCATATGAAAGGGCAACAAAAGACACATTACTTGTGGTTACTTGACCAAATTAGGATGTTTACAGTAATCAAGTGGTCATAATCTAGGAATCCAATATAAATATCCTTTGGATCCAATTTTATTTTTGGATTTTAAAAAATTATTAGAAGGCATATGCATTATGAAAATTGGTAATGAAATAGTTTATAGAAATATTAAAAATCATATTATAGAATCATTTTTCTAACTATTCATAAGCATAATAAGATTACACATGAAAATATTACATAATCACTTTCTCCATCTTCTTATGAGCATGATAAAGTTACACATGAGAATAATTAGTTAGTTTTAAAGAACAAGATACATTATCCTAAGTATAAAGTGGCACCTAAAAATTAATCTTCATCTCCTAAGGAAACATAGGTTATTTAGAGAGATTTACCACAAGTACAGATTGTTACATCTTTTGTTACTACACATGCAGATCAAGATCACATCGGTATATGAGTAGTGATTTAGATGGTTAAAGTATAGCATATGATTTATTTCAAATTCATAGTTATATACAACTGAAATTTATCATTCATAGGATGTCATTCCTTCATATCAGGACATGGGTTATGCATACATTCCCATCACTGAAATAATTGGTTATCTAGTTCTATTATACTTTTTTTTTTATTTTATTTCCTTGTTAATTATTCTCTCCCTATTCCAAGTATTCTTATATACCTTGTATTAATTTGTAATTTTGGGAACTTCCCTCTTTATTTTCAAAATTAATTTGAATAATCTAGAACAACTATCTTACAAATGATTTTAGTGCTCATTCTTACTCATTATTAAATATCTATCATAATATGGATTTAATTTCCCTTACATGATCAAATATAGTCCTATACCCATTCAATATTATGTAAATTCTTATCTATTAATAATTTGATCTACATTTATATGATTCATTTACACATACATTGGGGTAACATGGATTCCCTATTTCTTACCATACTATACTTTAGCACCTTGTTTATAATTGTTCAACTCCCTCCCTTTACCATTATTTCCAAATAATTACTTCGTATTAAAAAATTGAGTATTTTAAATTCAATAATTAAAAAAATTAAAAAAAATCAAGTATGGAAAAAATTACACACACACACACACACAAACTAATTTTTCTATTTTTGGGAATAATGGAGTTTTATCCCTAATTTATAAATAAGTTTGAGTAAGGAAAATTAATAAAAAATATTTATAATTATAGATATCAATTTGTGAAATTTAATTGCAATTTGACCTTTCTAAAAATATTAAGAGAGAAATAAAAAATGTAACTTAGCGAATTATAGATTGTTGTAACTGAGACAAGGTCTGGAAATTGGCACGTAGAGCTAGAAACTATCATAAATAGGTTCCTAGATTTTGTTTTTTGATTGGATAAGAGTATTGGAAATGAACACTCTAGGATCTAATGTTATATTCCTTCCCTATTAATGCTATCCTTAGGATCTAATCTTTTCGATTTTTGTTCACCTACTTAATGTGAGCCTGTATACCAAATTTTAGGTCTTCACTATTGATATAGCTCTTTATAGAGCTAATTCTTCATGTACTTATCTTTTATATTAAATTAAATGAACATGGACAAATAGAGAAAAGTGTTTAGTGTGTGTAAGATGCATTAGATGTGCTTCACACCCCATGTGCAGGTACACTACCTACATACCAATACTCCAAAGAGGGATCAAGCTATATGTAATTATCCCTTTAAGAGTACTTTATGTAATAGTGAATGAAATGAAAGAAATGCTAAAATTGGGTATGTTTGAGATGGATAAGGAATAGTTTGAATACTTGATTTGGCTTGAAAGTGTATAGGCTGGCTATATGTAGAGAATATGTAAGATTACTTGAGTCATCTTGCTTATATTCTTGGTTGCTTAAATGATATTTTCCAACCCCTTTCCAAATTATATTTGAATGGGATTATATAGGGATCTATTGGTCATGGGTTTAATGAAACCAGACTAGGCCAACATAATAGACAAGAGGAATTAGAGAAAACTAGTAACCTTGAATCAAAATATGATTAGATATTAGTGCTAAAAGGAAGACACCCGAGGTTCCAATGCTACTATCCAACTCCAATGATATTATCTTGCATAGATGAGACCTAGGGGGATGGATTGGCCATGAAGAGAGTGTCCTAGCTTAACTGGGGTCAAGTCTAGAAGCCCACAAATGACTAGGAATTAGTGAAAATAAGACTGAGAGGGTCTAGAGAGCAATCAAGAGGGACCTAAGGGTTGGGTGTCTTTAGCCATCCTCAGGTTACCAATTTTTTCATTTTATATGACTACATTTCCTACCCCTTTATTCTAGTGATACATCAAAGCAAAATACTATGATAAAGGAAATTAGAAAGCATACCTAAACTTACCTGTAAAGGTGAAGTCCATGAAGATTGTATGATGCTGAGTAATTCTAGATAGTGCACAGAGATCACATTATGTAAGTGTGAATTTGTGAAAGGAAAACAAAGAGTAGATCAGTTCTTATTATATGCAATATAAAATAATAACATACAAAGCTAGGTAAGAGAGAGGAAGAGAAAGGAATGAATACACATCACCAAATACGTGAACCAATACAAAAACTATTGTGATACTAAGTATGAGTGTGTTGGGTATGTGTTTAATTATGTTATACCAAAAGTTATGGTAGACACCTAAAACTAGCCACATATAACTTCTAATGAGGATTTTTGACCAATTTCTACCAAAGTACACAATCTAGCCTAAAACACTAAAACACATTAAAAGATTTTAATTTGATATATTAAAGTTCTTATTTTGGCCAAATTATCCCTAAATAGGGTAATGCATTTTATGGGCTAAGTAACTGTGATTAAATCATTTCAATTTAAAATGACATTTTTGCTTCTGGGTGCTCTGGATTGCTCTTTTCTATCAATTTTCTCATACAAGGCATCTACCTTTATTATTTTGTGTAGATAAAATCCTAAATATGATAATGAATCCAACACATCTAACATCACATCCTAATTCCAATCCAATCAAATTTTGGGATAATAACAAGATAATTCTGACTAATTTGAGTAATTTGTGCACAAAGAGCCAAGGTTTGCATCAAAGTGCTTAATCATGCTTAAGAGATAATTAAACCAAATCATGAGCTTAATTAATAATTCCATGGAACTTTTTGAATAATTTATTTTTGGAAATGAATAATTAATATCGGCATCATCAGGTAACATCATTTCTTGGGAAGACATCCCTAGGCCATAAATGCCACAAATATCAAGATTTATGCCTCTCATGCCTTATTAAGACCCTCCATGTGTACTCATTGCCCCTATATCCCAAATATTAATGGGGATATTTATATATTAAATTTCAGAATTATATTTAATCATGGCCATACATCTCAATCTTGAGATGGATGGTCATGGTTAATCTTAAAACTATTCCAAAAATCTATAAATAGCAAGCCCCAAAGCCATAATTCTAAGCTCTTTCATGCCAAACTTATATTACCCAAATGAATTAAAAATCATTAAATTTTATTGTTAAAATTCCAAAATATTGAGACAAGCCAAGCCAAGCCAAAGTCAAACATGGTGGCAAGGAGAGATGGAGGTAGTCATACTTCATTAATGTAGACTTCATGAGCACAAATTGAGAAAACCACTTTAACAAGCTATTTGGAGCATCCAAAGAAGGTGAAAGAAGGTTTATTTTGAATTTTAATTGTGTTTTCCATTTTAGTCTTGTTAACTAATTCCCCCTAGTAATTAGGCCTAGATCTGTTATGCTAGTGTGTTTATTTCATTTTATTTTCATTTTGGGACTAACACGATACTACCATCCTCTCTTTTTTCAAATTCCCCATTCACATAATGGCATGCCTGATGGGACCCTAGCCTCACAAAAATTGGTCACAAATCTCTTTCAAGTAAATCACTAATCTTTTTCATGCAAGATCTTAGAGTGAGAGGACCAAAAAGAGTGAAAATTTACGTTAAAATTCTAATTTTTGGTAATTTCATTATTGTTTCTAGAAACCTTAGTTTTTCTCTCTATTACAATATCAATACTCACATAGTAGTGATTTTATAATGAAATCATTATTTACTAAAAAATGATTTTATAGACCAGAGCAGTGATTTTGTCATCTAGAGCAATGATATTGTTTGCCAAAGTAGTGATTTTAAAAAACAATAATATTATTATTTTGGGTAGCAATATTATTAATTTGGGTAGTGATTTTGTCAAACAGAATAGGGATATTGTGTTTTCTATGTTTTATATCTGATAATAGTGATATTGTCAACCAAAAAAGTGATATTTTTCCTTGGTAGTGATATCATTGATTTGGCTAGTGATTTCATTTAAAATAATGATTTAGTTTAGCATGGATTTTATAGGAAAGTAGTGATATTGTGTTTTTTGATGATCTAACCCATAAAAATGATATTGTTGTCTAGTAATTGTGATTTTATAGGGAACTAGTGATATTTATTATGTAATAATGATTTCAAAATAGAGAGCTTGTTTTGAGAAGTTGATTCACTCATTTGTAAACTAGCTTCCAAGATAAAGGACATACTGACTTTTTCATTGTAGGATTAAGCTTGAAATTTGTTAATACATGCTTTTTAGACCTTCTTTGAAATTTTAAAATGGAATAAGAACTTTTTTATGGTGCTTCATGGAAAATTTAGATGCTTAGGTATATGTTTTGAAAAATCATGCTTTCAAAGTTACAACTTAAGACTAAGGAGTCAAAAAAACACCACCTAATCTTTCATTTGGTGCTTAAAATTGAACTCAATTTTCAAATTTTGTCTTCAATAGTTATTTCAAACTTAGAATTTGATTGGAAAAAAGAGGGACATTGTGTGTATTCTCTTTCATTTGTCCCCTTTAGGGAACTTTTGGAATCAAAAGTGCCATCATTATTTCAAACATGCCTAGTCTAAGGCATAGAAAGAATGTCATCTAAAGCACTCCCCAAAAATTCCTAATAGTTTAGGTGATCTTGAAATGACCCTAAAGTCTTTCTATTATTCATTTATTTTATTACATCTTGGTTTACAAGGGGGAATTCATTACTTCCCATAAGTTCTTTAGGGAAGCTTTGACTCGAGGTTTCATCTCTTGGAACTAAATTCAACCACTCCCACTAGAATTGGAGGTTTGAGAGGATAAACCACCTTGTAGTTTTGGAGTTGCACATAGGACGTATATGCACTTTAGACATCACACTACACTGATCATGTGAAGGATGTAGTGGTTACAAAAAGGATAAGACCATTTTGCAACAATTCAAGTGTTGTAAACACCCAATTATGTTTTTTTTATATTTTATATCATGATGTGAAAGTCATTATTTAATTGATCCATTTAGACTTTTTTAAAACTTATAGATCTTAGACAAATCCCCACTTTCCATGGAAGTGTTTTTAGTACAAGGTGTACCTCAAGGTCCATATTGTAGTACTATAATTTGAAAGAAGTGGGGTGCAAAAATCATACTATATAATGCACATTGTATTTTTTGAATGAACACTATAAAATCCTCTCAAATGATGTATATTGATGGATTCCAATAATACAAAACAACCTTGTTAGTTTAGGACCTAAGAGTGATTAATTAGTTAGTTTTATCCTAGATTAAATTCTTGTTTGGAGTTAAAAATTTGGTCTGAATAAATGATATAAACCAAAACACATAATCATCATTTTTATTTGAACAAAAGAGGAATTATGCTATGCGCGTGAACCATCAATTTTCCTTGTTGAAATTTCAACAAAATATGGACTCATATCATCCACTTTGGTGCAGTTATGTTGTCTAATAGAGTCTAGAATTTTTATCAAACATTGTTTAAAGTACTTCATTTATTATCTAAATTTGAAATTTTACCTTCATAAATTCATAGGGTTGATGTTTTAAGTGGGTTTACCATTTGCACTAAACTTGAGGGAACTTAGGTTTAATTTATAATTTGGGTTGAAGGCCATTTAAGACTCATAATCATTGTCACCACTTGGTAGACTTAAGTCATTTTATGCTAAACACTTGCACTTTGAGTCTATGAACCAAACAATTTTTTATGTTATCATCCTATTTCCATCAAGATCATTTGAATAAATACTTTTTATCCTTAGAGATATCGTCAAAACATTAAAGGTATGTATACCATTTGAGTTAAGAAAGGTAGTGTTACACTACCAAATTTATAAAAAACCATCTTTGTCTTAGAGATTTTTTGAAATAAATGTTTTGTCATGTATTTTGAGTAGTCTAGAATTATTACGCAAAAAAAAAACATTTAAAACATTATTTTTTAGACCATTTTACATATAGTTCAAGTATACTTTTATGGATCTTTGTCTAGCATAGTTGCATCGTTCACATTTGTCTAGCCTGTTTATCAAAAGAACAAAGTTGTATACCATTATTTGTGAGAAAACAAATTATCTCTAAAGTGCCTTTTATTTCATACCTTATACCTATTTGATTGAGTTCATGTCCTAGAGTCAAACACTTAGTTTTTTTAGAAGTTTTTTGAATCTGTTAGATAACAAATTCATCTATTACAAATTATAGATTTTGATGCCATTTTGCCAAGAGTCCTAGCACATGCCTTATTTGATCCTAGCTTTTGATGTTGGGTTTGGCCAAAATACCTAGAAATAGTTTATTTCCTAGATTAGATTGATTTGAAACACTTTGACCTTAGAGTCTGACATTTTGATTTTTGGTCCATTTACTTAATCTTTTTATATAAGATGTGTAACATTAGATACTTAACATTAGCTTATTTTATCACAAATCACTACATAAACCTTTCCATCCTTTTGATGAATCTAGACAAATTTTGAACATCATATTTTAGATATTGTCTTTTTATATTTTATATAACTCTCTTCCCTTTTTGTCAAAAAGCATTCACTATGGATCCCAACATGTATTCCTACACTTGTAATGGACTCATGTAAAATTTAGGGATTAATAATGTGGTTATGCAAGAAGAAATGGTGTAAGACGCCTACTTAGGTAATATTTCTTATGAGATGGATCCCTATCTCTCTTATAATACTCAAATAGGGGCACAAAACCAAGATTCATTGGCTAACTATATTGTTAATACACTACCATACTCAGATCATGATCAAGCACAAATAAAGTAATACCTAGATATGGTACCTATTGTTGAATAACCTTTTCATCAACAATCGTACTCTATTAATACATCTTCCATGTATGATCCTTATTTGTTTGAGCATCATTTATTAGATAACAAAGATGATATTTTGGTTAGAGCTATAGAGGTAGGGGCCAAGTTTCTATCAGACTTCCTCTATGAGAATTCACCAAGTCTAGTAAGAATTCCTCATAACATATTATATAGTCAATAGGCTTCTTCTAGCAATCTTTTATCTCTTGTCTAAACAATGTATTAGGACCCTAGTATTATTTTCAAAGACAAAGACCCCATAGAGGATCACTTTGTAAAAATGTAGATAACATACCAACCCTACTTAAACCTAGCACATATTTTAGATAAATGATCATGTCAAGTAGGCCTCTCATACATTTATTCCCCTTAATTGGAGTGCTAATAGAGCTGATTTGTCAAGACAATTAGGGTGTAGACCCATTCATGTAGAACACTTTGATTAACAATTTATTTCATATGCTAACCATCAAAGAAGTATCTTCTACTTCTACATAGAATAATGGCCAAAACATAATGGATAATGCACAAGCAACATCTCATTCAAACCAAAGTGGTGTTAATATGCAAATAATTAGCCAACAAAAAGTGCCTTTTTTTAACATCAAGGAGTAGGAGTTTCTAGATCCCAATCTCAACTAGATACTTCCAATCCTCAACTAGTTTCTTCTTTAAGTACACAACCAAGAGGATTTGATAGATAATTAGTAAGCAATGTTGTGCCCTAATAGAAAAATGTGACTAATCTTTCTCCTCCTTAATAAGTGATGAGTGGTATTCTATAAAATTAGGCATAATATATTATACCAATGCAATAGAGGCAAAATATGTTGCTACCTTAATAGTTGGAAACTAATGTTCCACCATGTTAGGTAGTATCAAACATACCTCTTCAATCATAGGCTAGTGTGCCAATTCAAAACCAAATGATTTCTAACCAATAATTTATAAATATTGATCAGTGATAGATGTTAAATCTTCAACATGTGTTCTCTTTCCAATAAGTATTCATGTAACAAGGAGGTTTTAATATTTCTCAAGTACCTACTAGACAATAATTGCCTTTTATTCAAATTGTGCCACTCATTCAAAAATAAGGTCTTGGTTCACAAGTTCCCACTAAATAAAAATATTAGATTAATTATCAACATGTCCCTTTTCAACCATAACAGGCACATTATAGTTATATCCCTCCATCTCAACCATAAAATCTTGAACATCAAACCTTCATAACCAACCCTAACTAGAATATTACACTACAACATGTGTAATTCAAAAAATAAAACCCTAATCCATGTATGCACATTCCTAATCCATTTCCCAACCAATCCATCATACCCCAACAAATATCTCCATTATAAACTATCCTAAGTGTTCCACTTGTGACCATTCAACCATCTACCCAAGACAATATTCCCACAAGTTTACTAGAGAAAGAACTACAATAGATGAAATACATAATCATTGCCATCCAAGTTGGGAAATAGGGTAAAAAGTTTAAGTTAGATGATGTGTGTTCCTATACTTTTAATATGGAATACTTATAGATTCTATTTCATCTAGGATATGAACCCCCAAAGTTTGATAAATACAAGGTGAAAGGTGACCCTAAAGCCCATTTAATAGAATTATTTATTACATATGAGCTAGTGGCATATAGTGACATATAACTTTTATTTTTTTTCCCAAGGAGTCTAATAGGGTAGGCCTTGGAGTGGTTTTTATATTTTCCCAAGAATTTATTAACAAATTTTGATGACCTTTCAGAAAAGTTTGTGTAACACTTTTCCTATAATCTCAAACATGAGATTTCATTGGTTGAATTGATCTAAGTAAAAAAAAAAGATGGTGATATTTTTTTGAGTTATCTATAGTGGTCGAGAGCTCATGTAAGCTAATTCACCCATAGTTTACTAGATAAATAATTAGCCATTATGTTTACTAAAAAATTGCATAGTAAGATAACTTATCATTTGGAACTGTAATGTGCACATACTTTCAAAGAGATCATTAATAAAGGTTTGTTGATTGAGTGAGCCCTCATTAATAAAAGAATCATCAAAATCACATCAACTAATCAGAATTAAGGTACCAATTAGGGAAATGGCCAAAATTAGAATCAATTCTAAATGCAAGCATCATAACTAGCACAACAAATGGAACTAGACAATAGCCAAAATAGACCAAATTAATTCAACCATAATAATAAAGTTGTGGGAAATGGAGTAACTAAGTTACACAATTTCTAAATAGTGTAAACACCATCCATTTAACTTACACCACAATTTCAAATTACTCCTACCTAACAACCTATTCACCCAACACACCAAGCACAATAGCCTAGGCCCACACAACAAATGCAACCACCTTTTCCATTGCAAGTTCCTCCTCTAAGAAGAACATTACCTACTCGCCATGTTTTTAGTGACCTTAGATAGCCTATTGAATCTATGTTTCATAAAATTCATACCACTAATTTGATTAGTTGGCCTATACCAAAGTATTATTTGTAAGGTATTCCTTATCCTAATTGGTACCATGAATTCTATGAATATTATCGAGTCAACTGGCATAATTTATGAAGATGTGTGAAAATAAAGCATTTGATTGAGAATATGTTAGAGAATGGGGAGTTCACATTAGATGATGGTGCTTCCACCTTCAATCAAACTCTTGGGATTTATCAAAACCCTTTTCCCTAACATAATAACCATCAATAATAACAACAATAACAACATCAAATAATGCAACAACAAAATCAATAGTATCAAAATCTAAGGCTGAACCAATATAACTAGTATAACCAACAATAAAATAAACAACACCAAAATAATGGATAGAGCCAAGGTTAAAATGGTAATAAAAACAAACCTACCATGAAGTTCCACATGACTACAATAGAGTTGTAGGCCATAGTTTAGGAGGTAGTATTAATACCATCTCCATTAATCCTAGACTAATTTCTAATCAAATGAGACCATTGATAACCATACCAAACCAATCCAATCACTTTGTCATTCCTTCCTTGAAATAACACCATACATAGGTGAACCAACAAATAAGGATTCCCACTTTTGGACCTTATATTGATAACTCATCCTTTCCTCATGACCACATAAGTGCACCATCAATCAAGACTTGTCTTATTTGGTCCCACACCATTACCATCATTTGTTAGAAATCATGGTCTTATATTTAATATTGATTATGTAATCAAAACATAGAGGTTAATATTATCATCTGAAGCCCATAACCATCTACCACTTCACCCATTATCTAAATAGCCATTCAACCTCAAAAAAGCCATTTAACACTAACCAAGAGAAGAATTTTGACATTGTGAAATAATTACAAAATACACCCACATAAATAGCCATTTTAATTTTTTTTCATACATCCATAATGTACAAAAAAAATTGCATGATTTCCTAATCTAATCCATTGTTTCAAGTGACATATCCCTTGATAAATTCTACTCTTTGGTTAGACACCTAGCTCTAGCCCAACAATTCCATTTCAACCAAAGTGATATTTCATCCCTTGTCCCACTGTGTAATAGCCCATTATACATAGAATTTTCTATAAAATGGAAGAAAGTGAAGCATGTCCTTATAGATAATGGATTAAGTCTGAACATAGTGTCTCTTAAGGTCATCAATCTTCTCAGGTACACATTAGGAGATCTTCAAGAAAAGATAATAACCATTAAATCTTGTGATAATGAGGAATGAGAATCACAAGGCACCATGTATTTGTCAATTATCCTTGAGTCCTAACCCATGATACACATTTCCATGTGTTTGATCTTGATTTTTCATACAATATGATTTTGGGAAGACCTTGGTTATATTAAATTTGTGTAGTCCCATCAAAATTTCACCAATGTATAAAATTCTCCCATTCAGGGATGGAAGTTTGTATAACAAGAGGTTTGCATCCATGCAAGCACTACAAGAACCTAGAAGCTGAGTTCAAGATTTATAATTATCACTTTGACATGTATCCAATGGCCAAAAAGGATAAGGGAAAATAAATACTCCTTGATCCATCAAAGGAAAATTGTATTGATCATAATACCCTTGATTCTACACATGCCACCTCATGAAGTATCCAGTCATTTTAATATCTTACCTAATGGCCTAAGGGAGTATGTGACCCATGATATGTTTTATATTTTGAACTAGTAATATAATCAAAAGTCTTTTGGAAGACATAAATCTAAGTCGCTTCATCCAAAATGGCAACAAAATAGCAAAGATAAAGGACCTATCATGTTTGTACCAAGATCTAGCCTAAAACTAGATGCTCTCAAGGGAAATGAATCATGGTTATAAAATGACAACAAAGCTAATTGTTATAAGAATGAAAAGTATCCTATTCCCAATAGGATCATAGAAAATCAAGACTATGAAGGAGGAGGCCTCAAACCTAATCAAAAAGGAACACTTGAGCCAATTTCTATGACCAAATATAAAATACATTATGGACTTGGATTTAAACCATTTGGGGGTGACTCCATATACCTTAATCATGTTCCATCACCATCAACTAGTGATGAAGATGCTAGTAGTGAAGTAGAGTCAAATCATAGACTTTTTGATGACCTAGCTAAAACCAACATGTTTAACCCTCATTCCATATATACCCTTACCCCAATCATTCATCACAACCCACTACCATTATATTATCCCCAACTAATAGACTAGGACTAGTAAGAGTCTAACATATCAATTGATTTATTTCAAAATGATGAGGCTTTCTATGATTTTCTAGGCCTTAGATACAATGTTCCATTGGGGGACCATAAATCAGGGTTCTTAATTAAATTAGTTACAATAACATATTATGGAGAGTAGGTGAACACCCTTAGCCCGAATAAAATAATTAAAACATTGAGGTCCCAAGTGAAAGCCTCTTTAAGACACTTTCTAACCAGGGTAAATGTAAAGAAAAAGACTAATCTAGTGGTGAAAACCTATTTCAGGCACCATTAAATAGGGATGTTCAACCTTATTCAACTATAGCTCAGGAGACCACCAATGATGAACTTGTCTATGAGTCTAAGTTAAATTTTTAAGAACATCAAGATTTTTATTGAATCATTCATGAGTTTCCAATAGTTTTTCTTACATGGCCAAACCTTCCATTAGGAGACTCTGATTCATCATGCCTAGGGAACTTGAAGAGCTAGTCTAAGTAGAGGACTCTAATATTACCAGCCAGTTCAAATATTTACCCACTATCCTTGAAGATGGTTTGAAATATATAGTGGAGGATATGATAGTGGTTAACATTAGGTCACTAGATGACCCAAAGTGGATTAAGATATGTACTTTTCTTAGTAAGAAGGAGCATGAAGTCCTTATAGCCCCTTTGAGGGTGTTTATAGATATTTTTCCATGGACATATTCTAACATACTAGGTTTGGACCCCACCTTAGTTATACACCACCTTGTGATCAATCTTGATGTCAAACTATTAAAACAAAAGCTATGTAAGATGCATCCTTGCATTTTTATATTGTTAAAGAAAGAGTTGGAAAAAATCTTAGAAGCAAGATGTACTCAATCCATTGACTACTCAAAGTGGATATCAAATTTTGTACCAATTAGTTAAAATCTAGAAGGAATAAAAATCTATATTAATTTCTATGATATAAACAAAGCTTGACCTAAGAATTAATTTCTATTGCCAAACATTGACATGATCATTGATTCCACAGTGGGTTATGAAATGCTTTCATTAATGAATGAATTTTTAAGATACAACCAAATTAGAATATCACCAGAAGACCAACATAAAATAACATTCACTACTCCATGCAGAACATTCTATTATCAATTTATGCCATTTGGTCATAAAAATGTAGGGGCCACCTACCAAAGAGCCATAACCATTATATTTCAAGATATGATGCATGATATTGTTGAAGACTATGTCGATGACATACTAGGCAAATCAAAAACTAGGGCCAACCATCCAACAGTGCTATGTATAATATTTGAAATATTATGAGAGTATAAAATCAAAATTAATCCTAAGAAATGTGTCTTTAAAGTCACATTAGGAAAAGTTATAGGCTTTATTGTGTCTATTTAAGGCATTAAATTTGATCTAACCAAAGTTTAAGCTATAATAGAGATGTCACCACTAATGAATTTGAAGCAGCTACATAGTTTAAAGGGCAAGATCCAATCAATTCAACACTTCATATCTGAATTAGTACAAAAGTTTCATCCATTTACACATATTTTAAATAAGTGATTTACATTCCATTGGGATAATCACTACCAAACAACTTTTCAATAGCTAAAATATTACCTAGTAAATCCATCTATTTTGTTACCCCTTAAGCTAGGAAAACCATTTTTATTGTATCTATCAACTACTGACAATGACCTAGAGGCACTTTTGGCTCAAGATGATGATAGTGGAAAGGAGCATGATGTGTACTATTTAATTTTTACACTAGTTGCATATGAACATAATTATATGCCCATAGAAAAGCCTATTTAGCCATGGTCTTCACATCTCAAAAATAATGCCATTACATGTTACATAATAAGACAAATGTTATCTCAAAATTATATCTACTCAATATTTTCAAGGTCTCATGGCCAAATTTATCATGCTTCTATGTGATTTTGACATCGAATATCTCAATAAAAAATCCATTAAGGGGCAATTACTTACAAATCATCTTGCTGAATCACCCCTTGTCGATACAAAGCCACTCACATTCTAATTTATTGATGAATACATAATGAAAATCATTGACACACCTCTTGGAGAGAATCATTGGAAGATATATTTTTATGGATAATTCACATCACATGGATCAGGGGTAGGCCTTTTATTTATTACACCACAAGGAGATTTAATCCCTAAATCATTAAAGATAAACATTCCTTGTACCAAAAACATGTTAGAATATGAGGCACTTGTTATAGGTCTTTACCAAGTGGTATAATGGAACATATCTCATCTCAAGTTTTATGGTGATTCTTAGTTAATCATCAATCAAGTTACAAACCATTTTTAGACCAAAGATGACAAGTTGGTTCCATATAAGGCCATGGTCGACACTCTCAAACAACAAATTTTTTACATTTAGTTTGAGCATATACAAAGGGAAAGTAATATATTTTTAGATGCTATGAGTACTATTGGATCTATAATTTGACAATTAGATAAAGATAGAGAATATTCGTTCCTCATCGAGAATTTGTTCCCACTAGCTCATGAACCTTCAATCATTGTAATGATTTGTGATATTATTGGTCTTAGTTCTATCTAGTACTTAGACCTCTATAAATACCTTCATGACCAATTTTTACTAATTAATCTCTCTCAAAAATAAACCAAAGCCTTCATCCACCAAACTACTCATTACACTGTACTTGGATCCACCCTTTACTATCATAGTTTTGATGGAACTCTGCTTCATTATTTAACATAGATAAAATATATGATAGAGGTATGGGAATTTCAATGAGTATATGGATCCCACACTAGTGGGGATGTCTTATACAAAAATCTCTTTCGTACTAGTTATTATTTACCCATGATGGATGAACATGTAATTGCATATGTAAAGAAATGTAAAAAATGTCAATGACATGCTAATTTGATTCATGCCTGAATAAAGACTCTAAAACCAATATTGATACCATGGCCATTTCCTATATGGGGCCTTGACCTCATTGGGAATATCAATCCCACCTCATCTAATGGACATAAGCATATCTTTACCACCATTAAATATTTCACTAAGTGGGTTAAATCCATAACCCTCACTTACATGACTGGAAATCAGATTTCCAAGTTCATCTTCAACCATCTCATTTACCACTATGGTATTTCTTCCAACATTATATATCATAATGGAAAATCCTTCAATAATAAGGATGTTAACAAAATATGTGTTGAATACAATGTCACACAACATTTTTCTATGGCATATTACCCTAAAGTAATGGTCAGGATGAGGTATCTAATAAAACAATTGTTAACATTCTCAAAAATATTGTCAATGGTGTTGGTCATGATTGGCACCTTAAGATATTTCATGAACTTTGGGAATATCATAAAAATCTCCATACCCTAATAGGAAACACTCCATATTAACTTTTTATGGTATAGAATCCATCCTTCACATTAAGGTTGATTTTCCATCACTGTGCATATGTTTTAAGCATGTCCTAGATGATCATGACTATCGAGTAGCTCATCTAAAAGAGATATACCTACTTGATGAAAAATGCACAACTACACTCAATAATATTTAGGCATATTAGACCTAACTCAAAGGGAAATATAATCAACACATCAAGAGTAGAAAATTTGAAATTGGTGATCCTATTCTTAAAGAAAACTAAAAGAATACATGACCAAAAAGAAGCATAAAGGTAAGTTAAAACCCAATTAGGTTGGTCCTTTCATCATTACAACTAACTTTGGGGGTATACATGCTTACCACACTAGATGACCATGAACTTCATGAGATGGTAAACATTATCCACCTCAAGTGATATGATGCTTGAGTGACTTGGTTAATTATCTATAAGGACCATTTCAAGTTATATCATTTTGTTAATCTTATGTGTATAATACCCTTTTTACCAACCTATCATCCTACTAACCTATCACTTTTCATATCACATGTCTATTTTATCATAGTTTTCCTTATCAACCAAGTTAAATTTTCCCTTCCTACCCAACCCTATGACCTTGGTTTCATTTTATTTGGTTCCATCATCACTTTTGGCAAGAGGATTCAGATTCAATTTTAGCTATTTTTCACACATTATAGATAGAGGTAGTATTTTGGTGTAGTACAATAGACCTTAGGTAGTTACATCCTTCATTTCTTATTTCATTCTCTCTCCTTATATTTATCATAATTATAACCACATATGTGAAAATTAGTCTCAGTGACCTATGCCATTGTATCTTAGTTATAACCATCTATGGGAAAACTAGGGGCAACACTTGTTCATTATGCCTTGATTATATCAAGTAGCCATTCTCTATATTGTACTATGAATTCATACCAATTGTGCCTATTTTCTTTTAATTAGTTGTTATACTAGTCAGATTCCTTCTCTATAAGGTGGAATTATAGTGACTTGAGGTACTACTTTAGGACTACATAGGTAATGCTTGATACTTGTTGAGGTTAGCTCAGTCACCCTTTCTAACCACACTCTCATCATTTTATGAGAAACCTAAGAAATTGTCTTGTCATTTTGTGAGATCGAACCATTTAGTGTCTCATTATTCTTGATCGAGTCAAGATACTCCAAATATTACAAAAACATTTGTAAAACCATTAGGAAAAAACAAAAACATTAGCCACTTCTTTGCCTTAAGGATTTTGAGAAACCTTACTAAGTTACAAGAAAATCACTTGCCACTTAGTTTCCCCATCCTTTTTTTCCTTTTATCCCATGTACTTTCCATTTTTCAAGACCATACCTATTCTTCTATCACAACTATTTTGTTTGTTTTCATCAGTTATCATTTTCTTCCCATTTCTTGGGAGAACTACATTTGGCTTGAAGTTTTTGTTGGATTTTATGTCCATGGAACTATGTAGGAAACATCCACTTACCTAATATATATGGAGACATCTCAGCCACCCCCTTCCTTTTATTCTATTCCCCCATTATGTTAGTTTGTTAAGTTATCACCTATTTTCTAGGGGCAATGTTCATGTGGCTTAAATTTAAGTTATTTGTTTGTTTCTCTATTTTTAATTTTTTTGTTTTTCAATCTATTTGTTTGATTTTAGTATTGTTTCCTTGATTTATTCTATGTGTGTTCATTCAATGATTCCTTTCCCAAAATTACACTTGAATCCATCCATATTCATATGTCTACATTAACATCATGGCTTTTATCATTGTTGCATTATTTTCTATTGAGTATTGGATTATGGAAGTCAATCCTTATGCATATTTCAGCTAGGTCCTTATTATGTTATACCATGATGCCTACCAACACATGATATAACAAACCTCATATTCAATAATTCTATTTAACAATGGAAGCATTGACATCTCTTAAGCATTGACATCTTGAGTCAATCCCAATCATATCCTACATTGCATAATTGAACAATGAAAGAATTTCAAGATTTGTTTAGTTTGGATGAGCATCTCCCTACTAGAAAGTTGTCCCAATTCATATTTATCCTTTATATTAGGTTATCATCATCTTGTCTTCAATCATTGACCAAATCAATCATGTTTTCCATAATCAAGGTCCACTGATTATAACTGCCTATGGGAAAATCATTATACATCATCCCACCTACATTTCTTAATGATTATAACTACCTTTGGTAAAATCATTGTGTTCTCACAACATTTACTTTCTATTTTCCCAAAAAATGTCATGTTGTTATCTTGTTTGTTTATTCTAACTAGAGCAACTCCATCTTCTTAATGATTATAACCACCTTTGGGCAAATCATTATGTTATCATACCACATTGACACTATCAAGGTAAAATGCTTATAAATACCTTTGGGCAAATCATTATACACCATCCCACTTGAATTCTTAATTCTTTTGACTACTTTTTCAAACTAATTGTGTTTTCACCCCATCATTTTCCTTTCTTTGGTCCCCTCATTTTGCTTCTTTTTTTCGAGGGACCATTTACCTTTCCTTGTGCCAATTACTCTCTTGAGGGGACATCATATGTTAGTTCATCATCATTAATGTTGTAGGCATATAAGACCTTTTCATTCTTTGAGAAGACATTATTATTCTTATATCTTGTAATGCCTTCCCAAATAGGGGACAACTATATACACCTAAAATTGGCCACTGATAACTTCCAACCATGATTTTTGACCAATTTATACCAAAGTGCATAATTTAGCTTAAAAAAACTAAAACATATTAAAAGATTTTAAATTGATATATTCAAGTTCTAATTTTGGAAAAAGTATCCCTAAATAGGGAAATGCATTTTATGGGCCAACTAACTTTGATCAGATCATTTTTAGTCAAAATGACATGTTTGCACCTAGGTGCTCTATATTATTCTTTTTTATTAATTTTATTGCATAAGACATGTACCCTTATTGTTTTGTGTGGATAAATTCCTAAATATAATAATAGATCCAATGCATCTAACATCACATAATAATTCCAAACCAGTCAAATTTTGGGCTAAAATAAGGCATTCTAACCAATTTGAGTAATTTGTGCACAAGGAGCCAAGGTTTGCATTAAAGTGCTTAATCATGCATAACAGATAATTAAACCAATTCATGAGCCTAATTAATAATTCCATGAAACTTGTTGAATAGTTTATTTTTGAAAATGAATATTGAATGTTTGCATCATTAGGTGACATCATTTCTTGGGAAGACATCCCTAGGCCATAAATGCCACAAATATCAAGATTTTTTCCTCCCATGCCTCATTAAGACCTTCCATGCCTATTTATTTACTCTCTATCCAAAATATTAATGGGGTTATTTTTGGATTAAATGTAATAATTGGATTTATTCATGACCACACATCTCAATCTTGAGATGGATGGTCATGGTTGATCCTAAAACCATTCTAAAAATCTATAAATAGTAAGCCTCAAAGAAATAAATATAAGATATTTTATTCCAAACTTATAATGTCCAAATGCATTCAAAATCATTACATTTTAGTGTTATAATTCCCAAATGATGAGCCAAGTCATTCCAAGCCAATCCAAAGCTAAACATGGTTCCAAAGAGAGATGGAGGTAGCCACACTTCATTGATGTAGATTTCATGAGCACAAACTAAACAATCCAATTCAATAAGCCAAATGGAGCATCTAAGGAAGGTGAAAGAAGCTTTCTTTAGCATTTTAGTTGTGTTTTCCATTCCAGTCTTGTTAACTAAACTACTCCTAGTAACTAATCCTAGTTATGTTATGCTAGTGTGTTTATTTCATTTTGTTTTCATTTTAGGACTAAAACAATACTAACCATCATCTCTTGAATCAAAATCCTAGTTCATAGCTATATCATGAACGGAGTTGAGTGATCAATTACTCAAAAAGTAGGTCAATAATGTAAAGTCTATCCCTTTATCTCCATCATCACCTACTAAGTGAAGCTAGATGATTATACATGTGCTAATTAGTGTTTAGAATATTTATCCAATCCCTTAAAATATTTGGATCAAAAATAAAAAATTTGGCCCTTTGGCTCTATCATTGCATACTAAGTGAAGCTAGGTGGTCATACATGTGTTGATCAGTGTTTGGACTATGTGTCCAATACCTTTGAATAGGTGGCTCAAGAATACAAATTTTAGCCATTTAGCTCCACCATTACCTACTAAGTGAATATATATGATCCTACATGTGCTAATCAATGTTTCAACAATGTTTCTAATCCCTTTGAATAGGTGGCTCATGAATACAAAGGCTGACCCTTTAGCTCTATCATTGCCCCATTAAGTGAAGCTATAAAATGATACCATTTCGAAGAATTATATTTTATGATATGGCTATTGAATCTAATAAATATTCTATAAATATGATAATGTGGTATGGATATCTAAATATGTTCTAAAAACTAGGCCAATGTTGGGTAACTCAAAAAAGATGGAGATTAGGCTTGTATGAAAGCCAATCCCAAACTAAAAATTTCGATTATGTGGAAGCCACTTTGGAACTAGAGAATGTGGATATTAGGCTTGTGTGAAATACACTTAAAAATTATAACAACCACCTACATATGGAATAAGGCATGAAACTATTGAGAATGTCTGGGTAATACTAAAAACTAAAAGAAAAGAAGCAAAAGTGTTATGCAATCTGCCCCCAATCATTATCATCTAAAACATGGAATCTAATATATAAGTTTTACTAACTACCATATCTAAAATTATAAGTTAATACCAATAATTCCATGCATTATTCCCCCTATGTCTAGATTCTATGAGAAAACTATACTAAAAATTATTAATCTTAACTAGTCTAATTGTGAAAAATTGTAGTTGAACCTACCTTTCTGCCTACTTCTAGAAAAATTAGTTTTTATATTGTTTAGATGAGAGCACTAAAAATGGACACCCTAATGTCTATAACTATAGTCTAGCCTTGGTACTATTGTCATGAGCTAACACTGATCACTATTTTGGATTCTTGATTATCTACCTGGTCTATTTTGAGTGGTTTGATTATTAGTTGTTGTTCTAGTTGTTCTGAAACTAGAGTTTTTTTATTGATAGGAGATTTGATCTCTATATAAAAAACCCAATTTGTTTCCCCCTCTTTTGAGGGTAGGAATAAGTAACTTGTAATAACTACCCTTAGAAGAAAAATCCCTACAAGTTTGTTACGATATAAATATACATGATATAGTAATGATAATCAATAAAATATCTCAAAATATAGCATGGTTTGATTTGAGATTTTTTTAGATCAACAAAAGTATGCCTAGATAGATGTAATAATGTAATAACATGTGTGATGTAGTAAAATGGAAATGAATGTGTTATTTTTTATTTTGTTAGTTAGAGGAATGGAGCATGATGTCCATCATGGCATCCAATAAAATAGGAAAATGCATGATATAGATCATGGCACTATAAGAAATCAAAATCAATCAAGTAATAAGCACACAAATCAAGAAACAAGATACATACAAGGGTGGATAAGGGGCCGAGTAAAAAAGGGACATGGACACATATCACTCAAACTAGAAAATAAGCATACAAGGCATGTTCAAATTCCACATACACATATAATTGAAATAATCAAGTTGGCATGGAAGCCACAATCACATAGAGGAGTATAGGCAAAGGACAATGGTAAATATTCTAAGGCACACACATGAATAGAAGAGAAGGACATTGGTAAATGTCTTAAGGCACATACAAGAGATAAACATGAACTAGAAATGTGATCTAATAAGCTATAATAAGCAAGAAGATAAAGCAGGTAATAACTTGAAAGATATAATCACATCTAACTAATCAAAGCAAGAGTGAAAGTACACAAGACATGTTTAGTACAAGACTAGGTATATGATAAGAGATACAAAAGTGTTAGATAATAGTGAAATGTCGATATATTAATCTATTTATCAAGTAAATAATGTACAAAAGCATGAGAATTTGGAGTGTATAGTGTAGGAATGACATAACTTGGATAGTGTATTCATGTAGAAGATGACCCCAATGGGTATTTTGAAGCAATCAAAGAGTTGGATATCACTATGCACACTCAAATAAGATCAAGTAAATCATGGTAATGTAGATAAATAGACAAAAAATAGGCATAGAATAAAAACTGTAAGTCCTAACATGATATTATCAATGTAAAACGTGGATGATGCATATAATAAAAATGTTTTTAGTGTTTTGACATTTTTTTAATATTATTTTTGGATTTTGAAATGTTATATTATTTTCATATTTTTGAAAAAATTGAACTATGTACAATCAAGTAAAATAAACTATGTACAATACAAGCTTGAAAGAGATGATACTAATTGATGAGTCTAATTTTATACTTCCTATAATGGTGTCCTATATTAAGGAATGGAATCATGCATGATTATGAAGTATGATGGAAATGTTGGGGATATGAATCTAAAAGTTGCATATACTATAAATGTTATAAAATTTCTGAAGAATAATCCAATTATGGGGTCCCTCTATAACTTTGAGAAGTACATAAATTTATAGGGCTCTTAAGGACACATTTGGAAGTAGGATAAGATCTCTAAACATGTGATCTATGTGTATATGCATGAGATCTCAATAAAACTACTCTACATGTGAATATAGTAGGTTGAAGCTATCTATAATACAAAATCTATGGAGGTGTATGAACCCTCTATACTAGTGATGGATGCATAAACTATGCCTAAATCTTAAGTGTAATAGGAACTAAAACTAGAGAAGCTAAAAATGGTGGTAAAATTGAAACTAGTGGCAAAATTGAAACTGGTGACTATAAATTGGTTAATGGCTCTAAAGTAGGGAGTGGTAACTCATATGAAACTCCAATAACTATAAAAACCTAATTATCATGAATTAAGTTCACACATCTATGACCTCCATAAGATATTTATTTGAGTTTTTGAATCCATGGTTGACCAAATAACATATCAAAAACTCTTGCATTAGGAACTATAGTAAATGGTGTGGCCATATGTGTAGGACCAACTTGTAGTGGAATTACTATCTCTCCCAATTAAATATATATATGACAACTTAATCCACTAATAGGTATATTTTTTTGAGTGATAACCTTCTCAAAATAACCCAAATGTTGTAGTAGTGTCAAGGTGCACATGTTAATACTAGAACCATTGTCAATAAGCACACTACAAATAGGTTGATTATGAATGTGAGCATTGATAAAAAGTGCATGATAATATGAATTATCATCAATGATCTCCTATTCTAATAAGGAGGTATAAGGTATAACTATAAATCTATAACTGCATACATTGATCATGTTGCTCAAAGGATGTAACACAACTAAAGGTACCCTATATGTATTTGGTGGTGGATGTGCATGATATGCATGATGAACCCCTAATGTGTCCCTTATATCCTATTTTGAATGTTGTGGAAATGGATATAAGAATATTTTAAATGATTTATCCTATGTTTACTTTGTCGGTGGAGGCTCACCTAAACCTCTAAGATCAATAACATTTAAATTTATTAGGTCTTATATCTTATGCTTTAAATTGATGCATCTATTTTTTCTATGGCCTAGTTCCTTGTGGTAGTTGTAAAATTCATGTTGAACATATCGCTTTAGAATATAGGTTTGATCAAATTCCTAAATAGGAGGGAGAGATATGATATTACAATCCAAAAGCTTTGTAAAACCCTAGCTAAAGAAACTGAAAGATGTGAAAAAGTACACTAAGGGGGTGCTAACAAAACTATTTATTGAGGAGGCTTTGAATCCACATTAACTATAGGTTTATTTTTCCCTTTAGTATCATTTTACTTGACCTTATAATGGACTTTTTTGTTACTCTGATTAGTTTTATCTAATTTATTAGTGTACTTTATTTTTCCCATTGAAATTAGTTTGACTTCTCTTTCCTTTAATGTGTGACACAATTTAGTGATGAAATAAAATATTTTGAACATGATTTATTCATGAAGTTTTGGTAGAATACTTTGTTTAAAAATTTATTATAACTCCTTATCTACCATGGGGCTAGTCATCTTAGCCAAGATGGTCTTATACCAAAGAACATAATTTGTGAGATGCTCATTTTCTCATTGTTTCTATTGAAAAATTTGAGCATATGAAACCTTATCACCAATGTTGATGCTAAAGTTTACTAGGAACATATTAGATGAAGCATTGAATACATTAACCGATTGATTTGGTATACTATATAACCATTTTAAAGCATAATCCTTTAGACTCCATGGAAATAGCTTGGTAAGTAGCCAATCATTTGGTACATATTCCAAGTATGCTATGTGAAAAGCTCTCAAATATGTCTCTAAATCACCCTCACCATCATAAAGAGTAAGCTTATGTTGAACAAAACCTTGTGGCAAGGGTGTAGAAGCAATGTGACATGCCAATGGTGTATGCAAAAGAGCAAAAGAATCCAAAGCTTGCGTAGGTCTAGTGGTACATTGATCAAGATGTAGCATCTTGGATTGAAGAGATATTATCTCTTGCACAAGGGCTACCACATTAGGAGATAGGGATGTACTAGTTATAACTCATGGCATAAAGGCAAGTTTGGATGCTATAAGGGGTTTTTGAGACATACTTGCCCCCATAGTGTCATTTTCAACTGGTTGCTTTGTAGGAGTGGAAAGCTTAACTTATTTAGCCTTTTTTAATTTCCATGAGAGATTGCACTATAAGAGTATGATCTTGAGGTTGTTCCCTGAGTCTTTCTCTAAAACTTTGGAGGATCAAATATTTATTGAGTACAAATTCATTATCAATAATGGGTGGAAGTGGATCAGTAGTTTAATGTGGTGGAACATGAGCATCGATGTGTACATCATCATTCATATTTTCATATTGCTCATTTTTTGAATCATTTTGTTTAAAATTGGCGTAATCTCATTGTGTAGAATCTATAAATGGAGTCTAAACTAGTTGTTTATTCATAGTATATGGTAGAGTTGTAGGAATCTATTTGAATTCAAGAGGATAGCCACTAAGTTTGCACTTCATCTCAAAGGAAGAGATGTAAGGAACTTAGGTGGCATAAGGAAGACAACATGGATAGTAGTAGAAAAGATTAAACTAATATAATCTAAACAAGGAACTGGAATATGCATAAAAAGGATATAGAGCCTCTAAACATGTAAGGTGATACCTCAAGAAGCAAAATAGGATCTAGTATATGCAATTAGGGATTTTTGAAAAATATTTTTGCAAAATAATATAAATTTTTGAAAATGAAATTGAATTTTTGAGTTAAGTATTCAAGAATTTTTTTTAATAAATTTATGGGGAAGTGTTTGATTTAATGAGACTTATTAGATGCAACTAGGATTTTGAGAAAAATAAATATTAGAAAATTACTATTGAATTTTGAAATTTGAAGTTAATTTTTGACTTTAATATGCAGCTAAATTTTAGAAAATGATTGGAAAAGTATTAAAAAATTATTGTTAGCTACTTGATGCAACTAGTGTTTGAAATAAATCTATTTTAGAATTTACTACAAAACTTTAAAATTTTAGATAAATTATTGATTTATATGAGTAAGAAAAAAATCAAGAAATTATTGGATTAATGCTAGAAAATTTTTGGAACCTAGTGTATGTAACTAAGGTTTGAAATAAATTTATTTTAAATTTTATTACAAAATTTTGAAATTTGATATAAATTATTGATTTATATGTGCAAGAAAAAAATATAGAAATTATTGTGTTAATGCTAGAAAATTACTAAAACCTAGTTTATACAACTAGGGTTTCAAATAAATTTATTTTAAAATTTGAGATAAATTACTGATTTATATGTTCAATAAAAAAATTAAGAAATTATTGGATTAAAGCTGGAAAATTAATGGGACCTAGTATATGCAACTAGGGTTTGAAATAAATTTATTTTAAAGTTTACTACAAAATTTTAAAATTTGAGAGGAATTTATAATTATAATATTTAGGAAAAAAATTAGAGATGAATGTGAAAAATTAGCTAGGAATTTACCATAGGGTTTCTAGGGTTTTTATGTAAACTTTGAAGTAAGTCGGGTTCACCAAATGATTTGTTATTTTTGAGAATAATGTAGTTTTATTCCTATTTAATAAACAAGTCTTAGTAGAGAAAATCAATAAATAATATTCCTAATTTTAGCTATTGATTTGTGAAATTTAATTGCATTTTGGCCTTTCTAGAAATACTAATAGAGCAAGTTGAAACGTAACATAGCTTACTCTAGACTATTTCAACTAAGACATGGTCTAGAGATTTGCATGCAGGACTGGGACAATATTGCAGATAGGCTCCTAAACATCATAATTTGATTGGACAAGAGCACCAAAACTAGACACCCTAGGCTCTAACACTATAGTCTTTCC
Organism: Torreya grandis; assembly: GCA_037957365.1. NCBI lineage: Eukaryota > Viridiplantae > Streptophyta > Pinopsida > Cupressales > Taxaceae > Torreya > Torreya grandis. The sequence continues at coordinate 1,851,224 of JARHVA010003506.1, read as the reverse complement.
CCAATGATACTATCCTCAAGATATAATCTTTATGGGTTTTATTTTCCTACTTAGTATGAGCCTATGTACCTTATGTCTTCACTATTGATAGAGCTCCTCATAGAGTTAATTCTTCATGTACTTATATTTTTTATGAAATTGAATGAACTTGGGAAAATTGATAAAAGGGGTTAGTGTGTGTAAGATGCACTAGATGTGTTTCACACCTCATGTGTGAGCACACTGCGTACATACCAATACTCTAAGGAGGGATCAAGTCATATGTAGTTCTCCTTTTAAGAGTGTTTAGTGCAATAGTGAATGAAATATAAAAAATGATAAAATTGGGTATGCTTGAGATGGATAGGGACTAATCTGAAGACTTGATTTATCTTGAATGTGTATAGGCTAGCTATATACAGAGAACAGGGAAGATTACTTGAGTGGTCTTTCTTGTATTCAACCTTGCTTGAATGATATTTTCCAATAGATTTCTAAATTATCTTTGAATGGGCTTATATAGGGATTTATCAATCATGGGTTAGATGAAACTATACTAGGTTGACATAATTAACAAGAGGATTCAGGAAAAAATGATAACCTAGGCTCAAAATGTGATTGGACATGATCACTAAAAAGGGGACACCCTAGGGTCCAACACTATTGTATAACTTTGGCACTCTTATATTGGGTAGATATCTAGGGGGATAGATTGGTCATGAAGAGAGGGTCTTAGCTCAACTAGGGTCATGTTTGAAAGGCCATAGATGATTGGAAATTAGTGAAAATAAGACTGAGAGGGTCTTGAGAAAGCAAGAGGGACCTACAGGTTGGGTATCTTTAGACATGTTCAAGTTAACATTTTTTTCATTGTATATGACTACGCACACACATTCAAAAAATCAAAATCAAGGCCTTAATAAGAAATTTAAATGTTTCTAGTTTACTTCTTTACTAGTGACATGTGACCATGTCCCTTGTACTATGGCCCATTAGCCTAATTTACATGTCTCACGTGTTTATATGTATGATTTCATGTATGCATCATGGATATGCCAGTTATATATTAATTTTTACATTCACATCTAGTTTACAATGTCATGAAGGACCTCATACATCTCATTTTCATCCTTGGGTACCTTAATGGACATCATGCCCCATCCCCCCAAAGTAGTATACTTAGATTATATTCATATTTCTTATTCATATACATGTTTACATTTTTATATCTATATTGATAATGTTATGAATGTTATATCTAACATACATCATACATTTACTAATTATGCTCAAACTATTTTACATTTTGATGTCATGTTTACACATTATATTGGTTTATCATGAATATATCATATATATTAATTGTAACATACATGATGCATAAATTTTCTTTTAAGAAAATTATTGTAGAGGTTCAAAAAATCTCTTCAAATGAGGGGTCATTCACAAGGGTTTATCATAGATATCGAACCATCTTAGTGAACTCAAAACATATTTTTTAGCATGCAAACATATATTAGAGAGCTCAAACTCATGGAAATATAATGGAATATAGTCATACATAAACAAGTCTTACTTTTTCTCAAAAACATCAATTTTTGAAAAAAAGAAAGTATATTTCTAATAGTGTAGTGCACTATAGTCCACCCATCATTCTATTGTCTAGTAGCCTCAAAAATAGAAAATTTTGGATTGATTAAAATGATAAAAGTACAATTTAGATTTATAAAGTCTCAGTCATATATTATTAGATATAATTAATATATATTAATTTTTTAAATAGAATTATACAAGTTTTATTATATTGGTGGCATCATGTGTGGCATGATCATTCCCATTTAAATTTCAAATATACATAGACAAGGATTACTATAACTCAGTCCAAAATCCACATGCATAAAAATCAAATTTTGGGGCATGTGCATGACACATTATTTCCATATGCTAATGTTTTCACCAATTTTCTTAGATGAAATGATAAATTCATGCCATTATCCATGTTATATACTTTAGACACCATATGCATTAGGATTCCATTAGATTAATGCCTCATTCCATATATAAAAATTGGCATTCCCAAGTTCCTTAGTGATCACTAATCCATTTTACATTTCAACATTCCCAAGTGGCCTAGAACCATCCTTTACAACTTCATAACACCACACAATTTTAGGTTCAAATTCTTATACTACACATGGGTAGGAAATGATTGACTCATTCCCTGCTTGATTTCTTTAGCCACCTATATAAGAGGTTTGAAAAATTCATCAGTCTAATCCAAGTTATTCATAGATTATGGTCCACTGAACAAGGGTGGGAAATGATGGATTCAAGGTCAAATTGAGTTATTGATCCACCCACACATTGGTATTGGGATATCCATTATCTCAATTTGAATTATTCACCATTTGATCACCATCTAAACACATAAGATTTCACCATGTTTTTTTATTGGTTTCCATATCTAGTGATGTTTTTTCATTTCTTTCCTCTCTCACACATATTAAATAAGGATTTATTTAGACATGTTTCAATTGAAAGATATGCAACATAGCATAGTTCATAGGCTCATACCCACATCTATAGGGTTTTCCTTATAAGTAAGTTCATGTACATTTCTCTTTTTTATCTTAGTCATTTCACTTTGTTACATATATATAATAAAGTTGGAGGGGAAATTTAGCCATATAAAATGTCATTATGATGCAATGAGTGTAAATTGAGGCCACCCTATCCTTGGATTTTACCTAGACCTATCGTAGGGCCTATTTTGATCATTTTATAAATTTTACACATTTTAATCCCATGCCCACATATACCAAGAGCCACATTGATGCATCACCTAGGTATCCTCAATAATTTTCACATGTGTCAGCCATTTGGACAATAATGCATCCCCATTATACTATAACATAGTGTTCTATTGGAAAAAGGGATAACACTATTTAAACTTATCTTCCCTTACCCCTAATGGACATATTTTTTATTCCTAAATCATTTTAGGGTTGGTTTAGACTCATTTTATGTCTCAACAAGAATCAAAACACTATATAAAGAGAACTCTCATTCATCTATAAGATATATATAAATTATCATGAACACGTGTAAAAATGATCATGAAAATTAAGGTTATTGATCCATATTGACCCTTATTTCTTCATACATCCATTTACAACAACATAAATCTCAATTTTACTTAGGTTTTTAGTCTCAATTCACACTTAAAGAATTCAAATTGGCATTCATACTCAGACATACTTTCATCTCTCTCACTTACACGAACACTTATATTGGGATAACTACATTAGGCATGATACCTTATCAAAGTATTGGTTTATAGTAAACACTCAACACATGGGGTGTTGAGGTCACACCCAACCCACCCTAGTAACACCACTCTTCTTCCGCTTGTGTTCATCAAAACCCTAGTGAGAATGATGTCTCAATGTTTCATAGTTAAATCAGTCAAAGTGCATAATAAGAGACAATCCATGTTTTGGTCGCATAGATATAATCATCTAAAAATATAGTGAATGTCTTCCCATAATTTCATATCTTCACATACATAGGTTCATTAGTGTTGCACAAAAATTTTATAATGTAGTGTGTTACTAACAAAGAGGACCACACTATTGTCTGAAGAGGGTTCTAACACTTGTTCTATGTTGATTCCACTTTTCCCTACTTGTACATCATTTCCAAACCTATAATTTCTCTATAGAAGTCATGTTTTCTATCTAGTAAAAATTTTCTAATTCATTCATATTTATATAATATTCACATAAATCAATTATTATACAAATTATTAGTTGTTGATACTATAGTATTTTATTCCCTAATTTATTAATTAGATATTTGTCAACCTAGGATTTTATTATATACTCCTAAAAAATATAAATTGCCCATATATAGATGAATGACTAGCAGAGAATGTGATCAAAATCAAATTTTGTAAACATAAGTCATGTGTGTTAAGGATTAGTCAAAATTTGGCATTGTTAATGTATAATACAAAATTTATGTGTCTACATTATGATGAATGGATCAATATATAAATATATAAATTCATAAGTGTTAAAATAATCCCCTAGTTTATTTCTCCAATGTAGATATCTATCCCATGGGTGTAAATAATGTCATGCATTTGTATGTCTATGTATCATATATAACTTATATGTCCTACATTTCAATCATACATACACTAAAAATATGTGCATATAAAATGGATGTGTCTTCACCATGTATATAATAAATACTATCAATCAATCATGTATACTAGTAAATAATGTCATGCATAGGTTTTGGTTTTGTATTTTATGAATATTTGATAATTCTATTTCTTTTGTATTTTTTAATTTTAAAACATGTCCTTTTTAACCTATTATTTCATCAATGGGATGATCATGTGAATATATTATATCAATTGGTGTGAATTTTACAAGCCATGGATGGGTATTAACATATGTATCATTGTCCAAATTAGATAAAATACCATGTGCTATAAAATATCCAACATCATAATCATAGTCAACATGATCATGTTCATATTTCATAACTCTAATAGCCATAATAAATTGTTGAATTCATTATATTCTTAGGAGAATGTATTGATGTTTTTAATTTTTAATGGTTTATTAACATATTAAAATGATATTAATGTTAGTTGTTCTAGTAATGATATGATATGTGAATGATATATCATTGAATCCCAATGTATGTCTTGATTAAATGTATCCAATGATCTCATCACAATATAAAAACTAAAATGGCATGTAGCCATTTGAACAACCATAAATATACAATAAGTCATCTTCACTTAAAATACTATGTTGAATTAATTAATTTATCTCAAAATCAAATTAATCCTATGGACATACACTTGTCCCAAAACTCATAGGAATAATTACTGTTGCATTTGCATTAGATATTTATATTAATATTGATTGAGATAATGCACTTAATGATACTCAACCCATGCCAAATATTTGAGACTAATTTTTTTTGTTCTTTAAGTGGAGTGGTTGTAACTAATAACTACTTACCTTATTCATTTGTACCTAGTTTAGTTTTATTTGACACTCATACTTATGTGATTTGAGATGTAACTATATTATTAGTAGGCTTTTGAATTTTAGATATTATATCTCTGTAAAGTGTGATAAATAACCTTGAAAATTGAATGAAATAATCTCTTTTACATTACAAAAATTTGTTTGCATTTGAAATAACCATGATTCTCCAAGTACTTCATTGAATTGTGTAATGGCATGCTTTAAAAAATAAAGTCTCCACTAACTTAGGTCAAAAAGAAACTATTATGGTGATATGTCCCAATGACCCCTCATGGGTGCTTACTTCTTGTAATTTTCTCTTATTATTCCTTGATTCCTTAATAAAATAAATTATGCATGCATTTTATTATATATTATCATTAATTAAATTTTTTTTTCTACATTCATCTTCTAAAATATATTGAACTGCCATTGGTTACTTGGGTTATTATGTAAATGTATGACTCTATGAAAATTCTTGGGATAGATTGATAATTTTAGATTGTGAAATATAAGAAGATGGATAACCTAAAATCATGAGAATGCTATTGTAATTTTCAAATGTAATGAAAAAATTGTCCATATTTTTTTGATTCTATGTTTCAATGCATTTAAATTATTATCTTTATTCCCATTGATTCAATTATAATTACAAATTAATCTTTCCCCCAGTTGTGTTAAATGATGTGTCAGCTGATATTTATTAGAGGGTAATGTGATAAACTTCTTATCAAGTAGTGTTCATAAAATAACACCTACTTTATCCTTAAGTATTGAAACCATATGGGTTGTTCCATAGTAGAAGGGGTAGGACTCATTTAAGTTGCCTTATTATTAATTATCTTATATGAAGCTTCCTTCTTAGATGGATAATTATTTTTTTACCCTTAAAGATGAATTTTTTTAACATTTGGTATTAGAAAAAAAACTTGATTGCATGTACAAGATCATACTCATAAGTAAAGATATCCATGCAACTTTGCTTAAAATAAATATGATATAGTTTTTTCTCCCTAAGTGGAGGTAAAATACCTTCAATAAAAAATAATTTCTTCTCTAAATCAGTTGGTTGATATGTTCAGTAATATAATGTATAATTGAACCTTAAAATTATAGACACATGAATTTAGTATTATACACTTGGAAATATTATTTTTGACTTATCTTTGACATACATTACTTGTGCATACAGATATGAATATTATGCACCCTTTTTCCTATCCCTTCATCTATCTATAGACTTGACCTTGGCAATTTTCCATCACCCATATGTAATATATTCTTAATTTGTTCCATAATGCTCCGTTATCCTAAATAAACTATTACCATATTATAGATTTATATTTATTCCTTATTATATAGTGTTGATAACATTCAGAAATTATTGATTATTGGTAGTGTTTGCCTTCACCAATACTATCCCAAATTTATTAAATTTATATTTTTAAAATTCAAATACCCCTCACGGGTTTGTCCATACATTTCACATGTTATTTTTGGACGGAAATTATCCAAAGATTATTCTATATATACACATCAAGTAAAATATTATATACTATATAGATCCATTTGGAATTTTCACTTGAATATTAAAGAATAGATTTTCACATCATTTAGACACTATCTAAAGTCATCCAAATATAAAAACACCTTAAAAGAACAATCCAAAATCTAAGTCTGAACACTAATTACAAAATCAAAGTTACATGTTGCAAAGTGTCAAAAGTTAAATCCATGCGTTGAATTCTAGTGGAACATTATTCAGAAGACATATATATAGGTGGTAGAAATACATGTAGTTTGAAACCTCTTCAAATTATTGGAATGTAGGCAATGATAAACAACTCAGAGGGGTGTGGTTAGAGTTGCCCAACCCATTTTTCAAACACATTTTTATAGGTCAAGATAGTGTAAAAATTGGAGCCATGGTTTTGAGGAAAAAGAGGACAAAATTATAATATGAAAATAGGACTGAGTGTAAGAAATTACTCAAAAAACATATTGACAACATTCTTAGTAATCTATGATAGAAAAAATAGAAAATGACATAATGACATTTTTGGCAGTTAGTGGACATATACAATTATTATTGGTGCCTGATCTTTACTAGTAGTGAAGGAGTGTATTTTGATAATAATTTTTATGAGCTAAGTGATCATACATTTTAGACTCTTTTAGATTAATATTCATATAAATTGATAAAAATAGAATAGTAAAACCAACTAAGTAGCTTATTTTATTATCATTTATGTAAGTCTTAAGTGCAATAAATATAGGTTAGCATTTAGATCTACATAGTTTATGCCACATCTTATGTAATTTAAATTTTAATAATTTTGGGTTTATTTATAACATTAAATCCAAAATGTTGTCATATAAAGTAACATCTGCTCTCATGGAAATTTTGAAAGTTGAGCGCACGCAGATGCGAGCGCAAACCCCAAATTTGAACCAGGTTGCCGTCGACCTGGCAGAAGGCATGGCTACGGGTTCTACTTCGAAAGGACTTGGGAACAAGGTTAGAATCTTGAGCACCCACCCTCTGGTAGAAGGGGGTTCAGGTCCTAAAATGAATAAAGCAAAAGTATCCCCTGTTCTTGGTTCTACCTTTGGATCACTGGGAAAATCTTATGTGGATGTGGTTGCTTACGAAGCTGGAATACATGACGCGAAACTTCAAGCTGTTGCTGGGAGACAGCACATCACTCTAGTAAGTGCTTTAAATCCTGTCAGGGTCAATCTAGATCCATAAACTATTGAAGCAATCTTTAATCGGGTAGAGCATTTTTCAAAGTTTGGGGCAATCTGTAGATTTCATGGTTATTGGCCATCCCTGGTAGATCTACATGGCTAGATCTCCAAAACATGGCTGCCACTGATGGATGGAAATGTTGAAATTTTCCCTTATGTTAAAGGTTTTTTCATAGCCTTATTCCAAATTTCTAAGGACAGGAAGACTATTCTATCCAACAGTAATGTTTTATTGCAGGGTAAATACCCTCTTATGGCCAAACAATGGCATAAGGATTTCAACCCTCTCACAGAGACCTTCAATAAGATCCCTGTCTGGGTCTGGCTCCCTAATCTACCGATACAATTATGGCAAGAAGCGGTGTTTAAAACCATTGGAAATGCTTTAGGAGAATTTTTATATGAAGATGATGAAACTAATAATTTTTACCACTCGACATGTGCTCACATTTTGGTTGAGGTGGATGTTTCTAAGGGCCTTCCAGAGGCAATTTGTCTGGACTCCCCTAGGGGTTCTTGGACGCAAATGTTAGATTATGAAGGTTTACCTTTTCGATGCAAAAAGTGTCACCAGATGGGGCACGTAGCAGTCTGGTGTACTGCAGGGAAATCCAAACCAAGGAGTTCACCTGCATGGTGGTCAGAAGCTGAACATGAACACTATTTTGCTAATCAACCTGATGATGTTTCGACTGATTCAGAGAATGAGAATGAAATGAGTATTCATTCTGAATCAATGGAACAAGTGACTCCGCTAGTGACTGATCCTGTTGAAGGTACCGAGGAGATTGGAGATGGTGTTCTCTCGAAACTGATTATTGAGGAGGTGGTGGTTCCTTCATCTATTTTGAAGGTTTCTCCTAGGAGCTAGAAGTTGGCTTGTTCTCATAAGGATTTTGCTGAGGCTTTAACGCCCCCTGGACTTCAAGGTTCATGGCCTTCTGAGGACTGGGTTGCTGAGGTAGCTAAGGTAGAGGATGGGTGGACAGCTGTTAAGAGGAAGAAGTCTAAGCCTTTGGTCCTTCCTCTAGATATGAAACTTTGGTCTGGTAAGAAATAAGTTTATTGTTTTTCTAGCTCTTGGCTGTTGTTTTCAAATTTTTGGTAAATCTGGTTTTTCTGTTGTTGATTCCAGGCTATTTTGTATTCTGGAAGTGCTTAAGGCTTATCTTTCTTCTGATGTATAAGGGTTTTGGGGCCCCTTCAAAACCTATTTTTACCTTAATCTAAAACATTAAATCCAAAATAATTTAAAACATTACGATGAACGTGATATTTATTTTGAACATGATAAATCCCAAGTATTCATCCCTTAGAGTTTCATCCTTCCTTCTTAGGCTTTATATCTAATTGTTTCAGATAATCATAACGGAAATGCTAATTGATGTTTATGTTAATTTTATACATATAATTTATATCACTTTAGTGTCACAAATAATTTTTTTACTCTATCATATAACCAAACACTAATTTCTTCTATCATCTTAAATTGTTAATATGATTACCATTTCCATCTTGAATCGTGATAATATATCATTAATTATGGTATTTCATCATATCATATCATGAAATTTATTTAACCACATCCTAAATCAAACCACAAATTTGAAAATATCACCTTGGATCAATTAATTATATATTATTTGATCTTGGACATTATAAAAATATCACAAATCAAATACAATATTATTAGCTAATCAAATCAAATCACTTGGATTATTTAATCCTAATATTATAATCCATGAAATTGGATAATTATTTAATTATCTAAACTCAAAAAATTATTAAATTTTGTCATAAGTCAGTGACATCACCCAAATCTCTCCAATCCCCATGCAAAACCCCAAAATTCAATTCAAATGTGAAACTGACCAATTAAAGATAATTTTAAATTAAAATACAAATTTTAAAATAATTAATATCTATTCCTTATAAATTTAATTCCTTACACACTCCAACCCTTCATAAATGGTATTTATTAAATACTTAAACCCCAAATATTAATTTCTCATCATCTAAAAATTATAAAATGCCCTACCATTGATTTTTACATCACTCTAATGGTTGAAATTGATTTAAAAAAATATTTAAATTGAGGGGACCCATCCTCATTCAAAAAATGATTTTATGCCAATTGAGTCTGGTCAAATAAATTATCAAGATATTTAATCAATTCCCATCATATAATCAAAACATCACATTTGTAAGGGGAAGTGTTGTCAGTTTGTCCACATGCTCCATAAGTATTTGCAAATACATCCAACCACAATGAAATAAAAATATATATAACAAAATAGAGGATAAATATCATATCTGTTAAGGTTAATGTGATAAAAAAATATTGTTTCCTTTCTTTGAAGCTCATATGAGGTATAAAATTCATTAATTATCTTTCCATTTCATTTATGCTTTATTTTGATTTATCTAACAACTTGTAATTTTATAACTTGATAATATTTATTTTGTGTATACATTTTAGAATTCATGATGGGACCATTCACATCAAAATAATCCTTTAATTCATTCTAACTTATTTTTTAGATAATTTCAAGCTATTTAGACCAAATTTTATCAAAAAAAATTAATATTCTATTTTCAAACATTCTATAGGTCCACCCTATCTAAAACTAGGTTTTACAATGAAAATAATAGGATGAACCTAAATATTTATAGTTTCACCTATCTATTTTATGTGCATCATTGAGTTTTCCCTACTTAACATCTAATTCACCCTAGGTATTCATGGGTTTGTCTTGCATATCAGTGGCTTCACCTATGTATTTTATGTTTTTTATACATCCCAAAGTTTTATCTATTTAGTGTAAAGTTTACCATGGGTATAGATATATTCAAATTTTATTTTATAATTTTTATTCATCATAAAAATTTCCCTATTTAGGATCAATTTAATCTTATGGATTAAAAAAAATCCCTTCATATTGGTCATTTCACCTTCTATTTTATGTTTTCTATGTATTGCTATATTCTCCTTTTTTAACACCAAGTTTGACTTTCAATGGGTTTTCTCTATTTTTGATGGGTTTTACTATCTATTTTATATTTTTTACATATTTTTTGGTTCAACCTATGAGTCAATGGGTTTTCACTGTGTAGTTGTGGTTTCACCCTATGAATTAACGAGTTTGTAAATTTTAGGTTTTATAGGTTTAATAATTGTCAAAGATAATAAAAAAATATTAATAACTTATTTTATATATATTAAATTCATAAAAGACACCAAATAAAATAAAATAAAACACTCACATTTCATTTCGGATTTTAAAATAGATCATATATTTTGATTATGTTTTAAAACTTATTTTGTGTGTTTGTGTGGTGTTTGTGATTTAGTGTTGTGTATGATCTTCCCTCAAACTACAAGATGACCATTGGAATTAGAAACAACCTAGATCAATTATTAATAAACCCTATGCAATCAATATTAAAATATTCCCTCACACCATAAGGTTATCTTAGGAATTAGATATAACACAAAACTATTTTATTTTGGTTGTGTAACTTGGATTTGATCACCAAACATAAGTATTTAGTATCTTTAAATTTCTACATCAATATTAGATCCAACCCCATTATTTAGTGTGGTCTATAGATTATGGGAGGAGTTGTTATTGGTCAAGTGGTGTCATATTTTAGGTGCACCATGCAGTGAGAGGATTTCATGCCCTAATACCTACACCATAGACAACAACCTTCAAGGTTTTTTTTTTTGGTAACACTACATTTAAATCATATTTATGGAATTATAATAAATTGATTATACTCTCTTATAAAACCCATTAATCATATTTTCTCATGGATTTAGGACTCACATATTGATAGGTATATCAACGATGACCTTATAATATCATGCTCAACTTAATTTAAGACCTATCATCTAAAAAATGTTTGTAGTATAAGGGGAAATGATATCCCCTAAGATACTCATAACATATGTTCATGGAGTAATTTTTTGGATACCAATATAATCATCATTTCATGAGAGTAGATATGTGGGCTACTAGTGTTACCCATCAGTTTACACTAGCATAGGCCTTGTTATTTGTGTCCTTATGTGTATTTTGTTGAAACCCATATTGATTGAGAACCTTGAACCTTAAACTCAAGAAAAACTAGAAACCAAATCCAAAATACAACTACAAATATAATTTAACATCAAATCAATCAAAAGACGAGAAGCAAACAAAATTAAGATCAAATATGTCAAAGTATTTCAAGTCTAAGAAACATATAATTTAAGATTAAACAAGTAAAGTTAACCTAAATCTAATATTGATTCAAAATCAAATAAAAATGAGTTAATATATAATAAGACTTTGATATAAATAAAAGAAAATAAATAAACCAAATTTAATTAAATTCAAGATTATTTCAAACCCAAAATTCAAAAATAAAAGATAAACCATATAACTTAAAATTAGACATATACAAATTTAGAAAAAAATACAACATCCATGACATGTTACAATATAAGTGGAGTGAAATATAATCCTAAATTTGAGTTAGACTTCAGTGAAAATATATTTCACTTTAATCAAAATCAATAAATTCATAATCATGATCATAATGCCAATGATGCATATCAGAGTGAATATGTAAATTACCCACCCAAAATAGATCTAAAAATAATCTAATTTAAACAAAAATTCTCTGATAACAAGGATGACATCCTTTTATGAATACTATAAATAAGTTCCAATTTCCTTACTTGTTATGTTGTAAAGAATTTACAACACGTTATCCACATACAAGAAGAGGACATCCCAAATCAACATCAAGATAGGGATCGTTATAGTTTTCCCCCAAATAAATATCAATACAATACTGAAAACCCACATTTAAATCCTAAATCTAAAAACAAATGGAAATTAACTCATGTAGACACATCCCCTAAAGATACAAATATAGTTGTGATTAACTAATTACAACAAGTTGTCTAAGTATTTATTACTTTAGTTTCCACCTTATATACTACATAATTAAATAATCTAGACCCATAAAACCAAGAATAGGATGTTCCTATTAATCCTAATCTAAATGTTGTCAAATTCTTACCTAATAATCCTAAATATAATAATAGTATGTATAGACTCCTTAAATCTATCTCCAATCAACACGTCAATCCTAATTAACCACTCAATCTTAATCCACATGCATCCACACATCAACATATGTGAAACCCACATCAAAGAACTCCATATAATTATGAATGATAAGAAATTAAAGAAGCTCTTATAGGAATATAGACATGGAAAAAATAATAAATTCAAGTTTGAAGAGTTATGTTTATATCCATTTGATAAAATCATTAGGAAAATATATATTTTCCATAAGACTTTGAGGCAAAAAAATTTGATAAGTAAAAATGGAAAGGGGACCCATAGGATGATGAAAATTAATTATTCATGGCTTACCAAGAGGTTACATTTAATGAGATATTCTTACTTAGATTATTCCCTCAAAGCTTGGGTGGCCAAGCACTAGAATGGTTTATCCATCTACCCAAAAGGTTTGTCACTACTTTTGTTGACTTATCCAAGTGTCTCATAAGACATTTTTCATATAACATGGAACATGAGTGGACAATGATGGACCTTTAAAACTCTAAATAAAAAATAGAGAAATATTCTCATCTTTTTTACAATGATGGAGAAGCTTATCTAGAATATTTCCTCATACAATGACTGAAAAATAATTTGTAAGCAAATTTATGGCTGAAATTAACTAGGAAATGAGTTACCATGTGTGATTGTGACATGCCACCACTTTTTATGAAATAATTTATATATGAATACAAATATAAAAATACATAATTTATTAGGGTTTAGTCAAGATATTTTCTAAAGAATTTCCAAATCAACCTTAAGTTGGTGCTCAAGTACAAATAGATAAACCTAAGGTGTTAAAAGAGAATAAGAATGTAGTGGGTGATGGAATCATTGAGTCTAAACACATACAAAATGTTCAACCAAGGTATGCTCAAAACATCCAATCTGATCCAATAGTTATTCTTTAGTGATCACCATGAAATCAAAAGTATCAACAAAGGACTTCTACTAATATTAGGGAACCCTTGTAAGTTATTTCCAAATGGGTTTTGTGGAAAACATGGTCATATATCCTATAACAAATATTTTTGAATAAGGTCAATGTAACCTAACATGTTTAAAGAGGGTGAGTATTGTGGCTATCATAGGATCAAAGGTCAAGCTACATATAAATGGTGTAACTCAAACATTACATATAATACCTACTAGATAATGTGTAAATTGAGTTAAATAATAATGCCTTATCATCCCAAAATTATAACATGGGAATGTTCAAGGATCCATTCCCAAATAATGATCAAAATAATTAATAATAGTGAATAAATATTAATACTTAAGTCAAAACATCCACACCAATCATGTAGATTACCACAATACCCAACAAAATTATGACAATGTTATTAGACTAATAACAAACCATAACATTTCCACCATCAAAACCAATTATTGGCATTAACTTAACATATCTCTATGTATTAGGATCTCTATCCTGGTACCTTTTACATCCCACTCCATAAACCCAATTTAAGCTAGAGATTGTGTTATTACTACTCAGTACCCTAATGTCACCATCAAAGGTCTTGTTAAATCAAAATATAATAATTACCAAATATAAGGTCATGTCACATAAAAATTCAATAATAGCCAAATTTTAAGTCCTCTTACATCCACATAGAAACCTTCCACACTCAATAATGAGAATTAGTTTGACCTTATCCAATAACTATAAAATTTCCCTTCATAGATATTGATCTTGAATATTCTATTGACATATACTATTAATATGTATATTTTATATCAGTTTCTTTAATAATCAAAGTCTTCACCAATATTGACCCCTCAAAATTCTAATAACTTTTAGTACATTTATCCTTGGGTCAACAAATCAACTTTGATTAAAATAATCCTCCACTATCAAGTCCATCCCATAATAATCCCCTCTACCTTGAGGTAATAATTTAGAGATACAAATTCAAGTGGATGATCATATAAAATGGATTAGGGACAAATATTTGCACACTCAAGTTGGTCAAGAACTTGGGTACTTACAATTAGGTCTAAAATCTAACACAATTACCTATTAGAATAAATAATAGAAGCAATCTAATATTTGTTTAATATGAATGAAATGAAAATAAATAAACTAATTAAATACATAATTTGTAATAATAATGAAATAATGAAGGAAACAAAGTCACATTACATAATTTTAATATGGTAAAACCTTAATGAGTTAAAAAACCTACAAATCTTATTCCATTATTTGAGAAACATTTAAAGACCCAATAAATTCCTTCTTCACATCACTTCTTCACATAAAATTTGGATACCACCACTCCCATAAATCATGGTGTTATAATAATCAAAATTGATATTTCTTGAAAGGTTAAAACACCTTTATAAGGGTTGTGAATAGTTGAAACCAACCTATCCTCCCTTTTAAATTAACCATAATAATTTATTACTTGTACAACTAATTTTTTAAAAAATTGGTTGTGTGTAAATAATAAATATATTATATATTTATTTTATGAAATAATGTGGGCCATATTTTAACCCTACAAATATTATTGTTCAAACACTCCCCCTTAATATTTAATGGTGATACATGCCATATACACCTTTTTATACAAAGGGAATTATCATCCATAAACCATACATGATTAGTAACATGTAACACTTGAAGGATTTAAACACCTTCATCATGCCACTCACTTTTTTATACAAAATTATTTAGAATCAATAAACCACATAGATTGGTTTAGACTAGCATGATAGTGAGACTGCATCCAAAAGTTTCTCATGGATAAGCTTACAAGAATTTCTATCCTTTTATAAAAAAATGACCTCCATTAAAAAAAATTATTGATTATTAGGTACATTGTAAAATCACATAGGGTGAAGTTGAAAATAATCATAGAGGGTGAATTTTTACAATTCTTTTATAAATGATAAGTATAGAGATAAAAAGGAATGCATGGATGTTAGGAGGTGATTGTTGACCATTTTTTCCCCTAAGACAAAAATATCAACCCCTACAATTTGAAGCTTGACTTGTCATGTCTCCTTACCTTGTTGATAGCCATCCTATGTTTTATGATGCCTTACAATGGTATTTTGAGGTATTTTTATCATAATGTATGGTTTAATTAAGGTTAATTAGAGTTTTCTACAAATTCATCATCTAAGATCACATCTTAAGTTAGTAAATGATGCATGAGGCCTCCAAAGTGATGCATGAGTGAGTGGGAATAATTCAAATGTCATTATGAGGTTTAAAATAGATTGTAGCTCAATTATAAGAGTTTATCATCTCTTAGAATATTTTGAGGTTTTTTTAAATGTTAAGGTTTATGAGTAACATATTTTCATTTTTATTTGAAGTCTCTCCTTGTGTCATGTCTTTCTACCAATTCATAAGCACCTTTAGGTCATCAAGTGAGGTATTGAAAAGAGTTCTAGCCATGCATATGAGGTATATTAGAGCTAATATAAGAGGTAGATTTATTAATTTTACATTGTAAGGTTATTTTAAAATATGGAATATATGTACTAAAGTCATAGATACAAGTACAACTCAAAAATATCTAGATATTGTAGGTTCATCATATGGAAGAGCATGATAATTCTTTAGGAAAGCACTTTGGTCTCTTGTATAGACTTAGAGGGCTCATATTTAGGTGATAATTTTTTAAACATGTATTTTTCATGTTATCAAGGTCATATTCATTTACTTTAGGGCTTCATAGGTCTAATCATGAAAAAATAATCTGCCTCTCTTATTGAGCTCCTTGATAAGCTTGTAAAGGTAGTTTTAGTTTGTTCATTTTTTATAAATGATGAAAAATGATTAATTTATCTCTTGGTAAAATTATGGGGTCCTATTGTACTTCATATCTATGGCATTGGTTTTTATATTTACCCCTCTTCTTTTGTGAA
Organism: Torreya grandis; assembly: GCA_037957365.1. Classification (NCBI taxonomy): domain Eukaryota; kingdom Viridiplantae; phylum Streptophyta; class Pinopsida; order Cupressales; family Taxaceae; genus Torreya; species Torreya grandis. The sequence goes on along the minus strand of JARHVA010003506.1, from coordinate 1,834,438 downwards.
TAATCAATAAGGCCTTGAGGTGATCTTAAGCCCTTGAAAAACCCTAGAGGCTTAGGTTTGATAAACAAATGAGCTCATTATGACAAAGTGAGTTTTTTAAATACTTATCATGGGTTTATAAATTATTTTTTCATCTCTTCTAGGAATTTCATGGGATATATAGGTGGTACATAGGTCAAAATCTCATTATTTATAGAGTTACAGACTTAAGTGTTGAAGTTGTAATGTATTCAAAGATCCAATATACATGGGGATTATAATCCTATAGTATTTACAAATCCTAAATTTATCTTAAAACTTTTTAATACATTCCCAAGAGCACATATAGTCTTAGAGTGCATGTATGCACATTTCCATGAGTAATCATTCTGTGTTGTAGGTTTGGTTTTGAAATTATATTCATTAGTTTTGATATATATGGAGGTAAAATTGATTAAATGGACTCAAATCATTAGGAGATAAATCCTATATATTTTTTCAAACCTATGAAAATATCATACACATATATAGGCCTTTTATATCCCTCTCTATACACCATGTTCATATAATGTGTCATTCTATAGAAGGTCTCTAAGTGAGCAAGGGTGTTTAGCCCCATTCAAGCATATATGAAATTATAAGAGTAGTTTGAATATTTATTAGTATTGAAAAGAATGGTTAGATAAGTTTATAGTGTCGATTTAATCTCATGAGATATCTTAGTCACCTATAACTAGATAGGACTCCTTGCTTATTGCATATGCATATAGAGATGGAGATAATACCAATATTTCAAGATTTTATGTGACTATTTCAAGATATCAAGGGGAAAATTAAGTCTATATAGACCTATTCAGGGTTTACATTCCATCCACTCCCTCCCATAAAGGTGAAATATCGAAAAAGGTAAACTATATCAGTGTTCTTTAAGACCATTATTGGATTGTATCTAATGAGAAAAGAGATCAAATAGTTCTTCCTAGCTAATGTAAGTGGTGAAAGGTACATGAGGGAATAATGAAAGTATAAATATATCTTATCAAGGTCCTAATAAGGTCTCTTATGGTGTCACACTCAAAAAACATAACAATTAGGCCTCTAGGCCTAATACCCTTCTAAAACCATGCTTCTTAGAAACCTAGTCTAAATGATGAAAGGGAATTGAAGATGACTTCGTCAGATAATATAGTTAAATTATAAATTTTAAACTTACTTGAATATATGTATAATGTATTAAAAATAAGTATCAACTCCAAATCATTTCCTTTAAACTTTTAGCAAGGTTCTATGAAGGTTTCATAGACATTTTAATGGCTACCATCAATTAATTAGGCCTAGTTGCCTAATAAGACCATATGGTCAATAAAGAATATTATTCATGATAAAGTGGAGAGTAGGATAAGGTGTCAAGTGGATCATTTAGAGAATATATAAATTTTTTAAGAAGGTCAGGTGATTTTGAGGATTAGTTAGATCCAAGTTTACACTTGTCACTCTCCAAACTAGAAAGGGGGACATTTTCAATAAAAAAGACAAAAGGTGTCAATAAATCAAAGAGACTCTTATGACAACACATGGTATCATAATTTAGAAATATTAACACATGTTTAAGTGTATATATGGACTATTTTCTTTCATGTTTTAATTTTTGTAACTCATGTCATCATGAACTAATAGTCAGCATTGACTCCTCATGCATCTTTCACTTTTTATTATTTTACATCCTCTATGTGTATGACCTATTTTGACATTGAAAGGGTCATCCACCTAAGTATGGAAAATACCTACTCATTTGTATTCTTTTGATAATAAAATACTAGTTTTACCTTCTTCAACGACTGTACTTAGTGTGTATATATGGATAGTTGATCTTGTTAAGTCATTTTTTTAGTCTTACTTGACATGTTATCCTACTCCAACACCTATATGAAGATTGAAATTTTATCTTTCAGGTCATCTAAAGTGTTCAATTTAAGTGTAAGGTTTGAGTGTGTTTACCTATTCACTAGTTTCATTTTATACCTCTTGATTAGTCCTCCTAGCCTAAGCACCTATCACAACCTCCACATTGAAATGTTGATGTAATATATATAGACTGGGAGTAGTGTATGTTTAGATTAGTATCATGTTATACATGTGCACATGTAGTTGGTTTGAAGTGATCAATTATTTTGGTGCATCACCTCTTTATTTAGATTGATTTCAGTTCTCTTACACTTTTCCTTTACAACCAATAGGTATAGTAGTAGTTTTAAGATGATAACATTAAGGGAACTATCCCTATATAGGGATTTACCTCTTTGATTATGCCACCCATAGACTAAAGGTGTTGCCATGCTATCACTTAAGTTAGGAGGATTAAATATCCCCCTCAAGGGAATAAATTTTGGTTATAAAAATGAAATTATCATGCACACTTCCCATAAGTGGCATTTTTTAGAAGCTCATCATTTTTCTAAAATTTTAAAATTTTGTAGTACAAAGTTATTTTTTGAAGATATATGTGACTGAATCATTAGTAGGATAATAATGTAGATCAATATCACCATTGAAGACTATTTATCAGATGAAGTGCACATGAAATTAAATATGTTCTATTCTTTGGTGTTGAGGTGGATTTTTCACTAGACCTCTACAACTTTGACTATTGTAAAGAATAGTTTTACTATGAGAGACACCCATATGGAGTTATTCTAAAAAAATTCATAACCACATTATTTATTTAACATCTTCCATAACACTCAGATACACTTCTTCTATAGAAGAGATATAAATAATAGTTTTATTTTTTACTACTCTAAGTAATAACACTTACACCAAACTAAAACACATACCCAAAAGTAGATTTGTGATATACAACATCTTAAACATGGTCAAGATTATAATAAACATATAGATTATTATTATCAATGGAAGAATAATATAAGACAAAATTAACAGTTCCTTTAATATACCTAAGTATTATCTTTACTATTATTGATTTTCAATGATCCAAATATGGATCTTTCATGAATAAGGAGGTAACACCTACAACATATGAAATAGATGGTCTCATAATAGTTAGTTAAATCAAACTTCCAAATCACTATCTATATAAATTAAAATTTATTTAGTCACATACAGGTTTTCGATCAATTTTAACACCAAGATCAATTGGTTTAGAAACAAGCTTAGAATCAAACATATTAAATTTAACAAGAAGGTTATGTGCATACTAAGATTGAGATATTAAGATGGAGTTTTATCCTGAAATTAAATTATGGATCATGCCTAGATAATTCATCTCAAAATATTGATTTAGTTTAGATCTATATTTAAAAATCAAATTAGTTTTATTACCAGTAATGATAATATCATCTAAATTTAACACGATTAAAATAATATGTTAATTTTCAAATTTCACAAAGAGATAATTATCAAAATAACACTTATAAAAAATTAATTCTTAAAAAAAACACGTGGTTTTATAATACCAAGCCTAAGGATCTTGTTTTAAACCATACAAAGTTTCATTAACTTACATCCATAATATTCTTTGTTAGGTTATTTAAAACCTTTTGATTGTGTCATAGTGATTTATTATTATAATTCACCATTCAATAAAAGATTTTTTAACATCCATTTAGTGTATTTCCCAGCCATTTTGAGTTGTGATATAAATAGTTAATCTACTAGTACTCACTTTAGCATAGGAGAAAAGGTTTCAACATAATCAATACCAATTTTATGAGTGAATCCTTGAGAAACTAACCTAGCTTTAAACTTTTCTAATTTCACAATGAACTTATATTTAGTTTTATAAATCCATATATAACTAACAATATTTATTTTAGAATAAGGAGGGACAAGATCCTAGGTCTAATTATTACATAAAGATCTATATTCAGTTTGCATGTCATATTTACATATATCATCTTAAATAGAATCCTAAAAATATTGAGGTTTTCATTCATAAATAATCATTAAAACATGATAAGTATATTTTATTATTGTCATTTTATTAATATTTTTAAGATTAGGAGAATGAATTAATAATTCAACCCATTTAGGTATTTTATACTAAATAAGGTTCCCCATCAAACTCAAAATTATCTAAATTTGAATCATATTCCTCTATGGAATTTGTTTATTCATAAGGAGGAATAAAAATGTCCAAGCATTTTCAAGAGGAAAGTTGAGAGGGTTCTATAGAAGGTTCATAGAAAGTTTTTTGAATAATTTAAACATTCATGTTTTTAATTATTTATCATGTAGATAAATCATACACCCTTAATAATTTAGTTCTTATTCATTAAGATATAGAAATTATCCCCTCCCGCACAATAAAATCCATAATTGATGATGACAAAAACATTATTTCCACCTTTGAGGTGTCATCTATCACCCATATCTTCCATGAGGGAAACACTATAATAGACTACCTAACCAACTGTGGGGATGGAATCAAAACTTCCCCCCACCATGAAAAATTCCTCCCTAATAGTTTTATAATTTGTGTATCAAATGATTCAGATTTTACACCCACAATATTAATTATAGCCTTTAAGTTTGATCAAAGTTCATTTATATAATTTTACACTATAATACTCATAGTAGAAGAAACAAAATTCAATCTAAAATGGGTGGTGACCATGATTTTATGGAATGAATGTCATGCATTGAGGCATAGGGTAATAAGAAAGTATGAAAAAAATTGAGAAAATGGGGCCTAAAAAAATTTATGCTAAGGATAAAAGGCCATGATGAGGCTATTTATAATGAGTTTGCTCTCACCTAGAATAAACAAACTATGAGTTTAAGGGTAGTGAAAATAATTTTTTAAATTAATCTATCAACAAAGCCATTGGGATACAATGTGAAGGAGAGAAATAATATAAAGACAGAATCTATAACTTGGAGTTAATGTAATTTTTTTAGGAGGACCTTCCTTGTAGATGGCTAGAGGTATGTTTACAAATCATGAAATACTTAACCTTGGAAGGGAAATATGTTTTTACATTTTCTTGTCAATTTTTACCTTTTAATCATTTTTAGTGTTATAAAATTAGCTTGACATATTACTTCCTTAAATCCCTTACATAAATGCTTTCTAGGTTAGTGATAAAAATGGTATAATACACCATGGCCTCATCTTCCTATTAATACATCAAGGTGAAAAAATGTGTGGGAAATCCATTCCCCTAGATAAATATTCCCTAATAGAATAAAATTTTGTGTAAGACACCCCCACTGAGAATACCCTAGATGATGACCCTTCTAAGGAAAATTCTAGACTTATAAGAAATAAGGAAGCCTCCCTAGCCCAAGCCCTCCTAAAATATTCCTCCCCTTTTGACAGATTGACTTCCCTTAAGTGACCATTTATGCTCTCCCAAGACCCATCAAGAAAGACATATATAACCATGGTAATTTCATCATAAGGAGTGGTTAGTCCTAGAATGAGGTACCTCAATATTTTAGCAGACAATATCTCTGATCGAAATAAGAAATTTGGTATTTTAATGGATAAGTTTGAAGGCATTGGAATGGATATTTTATCACTCATAAAATATTGGAATTAATAATAGGAAGAAATAATCAAGTTTAAATAATAGATGGATATGGATAAAGATAAGAAAGTCAATCAATTATAAAAAGAGGCAAATAGTGGATATGGGTAGGTTGTCATAGAAGTCACCCAACCTTCTTCGAAGGCAAACACAAGAATAAAAATCCATTAATATAAGGTAAGATAGACCATAATAGAGGGCCCTTCTAAACATACCTAGGGAAAAACCAATCAGTAGCTACCACTGGAGAAGAACAAGGATAACAAACAATTTTCTTCAAAGGATAAATCCATCATGGAGGATGTCTAAAGTTATTTTTGGGGTATCTATTATTATTATTATTATTATTATTATTATTATTATTATTATTATTATTATTATTATTATGCTTTCTTGTTGGTCATTATTAGATATTTTTTGTTGATGGTCTTTTACTTTGTATCCCATGAGGATTTATTTCATTACATTCTATCTTATTTTGTATAAACTTTTATTGCTATATCTTTGTAAAACTAGTTTTATTTTACCTGTGAATTAAACAATATATAAAAAAATTCTAAAGTAGGAAGTAGGATCAATTTTTTTTTTTGACTTTAGGAATAATAATAGATGGACTTCCAAAAATCTTATGGTGAATAAGACTTGGTTTTTTTTTAGATCATATTTATAGAGGAGTATACATATGTAAGGATTTATTATTAACTCTATTAATAATATGTACAATAATGTTCATGGATATAACCCAAATAAACTTAGGAACATTTGTTAAATGTAACATAGTTTTAGCCAATGTTAGGATAGTCATATTTTTTCTCTCAACAGTTTCATTTTGTTATGGAGAATAAATAAGTAATAAATACCTTTGAATACCACAAGAAATAAAAAATGATTCAACATGTTTACTAATTTACTCACAACTTTTATTGGTTTTTAATCTATTAATTTTGAGGTTAGAAGCTTTTTCAATAAAAGCTTTAAATTCTTTAAATTTAGACAACACTTCAAATTTTTTATTTATAATATAAGTACAAATCATTCTACTATGATCATCAATAAAATTTAAATCATATAAATATCCATTAAGATATAAAATTTCAAGTGGTCCTATAACAGAGATATGAATATGTTCTAAAGGATGAGAGAAATTTGCATCAAGTTTTTTGTGAAAAGGTTGAGTGTGTTTCTTATTGTGTAAGCAAACTACACATGTTTCATTATACATTTTAATATTAGGTAATTCAACTATAATATCATCTCTTATAATATCACAAATATTTTTAAAATTAACTTTTCAAATCATTTCATACCATAATTTAGATTCATTTATATTTTGAGAGGAAAGATAAGATGTAGATGAAAAATCAATAAAAATTATAAAGACCATTAGTTTTAATACCTTAAACAATTAGATTGAAAAATTGATCTTTACTGCAACATTTATCCTTATAAATTTTTATAATTAAATTATCATTTTTAAATATATAATGAGATATAATATTTTTTCTTAAGTTTAATAACATAAAAAATAGCCTTCAAGAATCAATTTGTAAATTTTGATTTGCCTATTTTATTACTTCTAAAACTAGATTATCACCTCAATATATCCTTTGATATATATTTTTAGTATAAAATAAAAAATTAGATAAGTATTTCATGTGATGTGAAAGAAGACTATCTATTATCCATTCATTATCATTATAATCAAACAAATCAACATAAAGAGCAATAGTATTAGAATATTGATCCTAATTTCTATTTTGATTCTTATTAGAAAATTTCTTCACTTTGTTATTTTTACAATTTTTTATATTTTTGTTCCTTTTTTTAATAATAAACTTACTTTTTATTACCAAATTTACCATATATTTTTCAATTCCATTTATAATAAAAATTCATCATTACTTTTTGTCCTTGAATGAGAAGAGCCGAAAAGGTAGTGAGGCTAGGAATGCATTTCTCTATTTGATATTGAGAGTTAAGAACAAAAAAAAAAAAAAAAAAAATCATGGATAATTAATTAAATAATAAAATAGATAAGTTGATATTAAATTTAAATTACAATAAAATCCATCTAGCTATGATTTTATGGTTTAATTATAGTAATAAAATTAATAAGTTTTTCATTAGCTTTCATTAGGGTTGGCATGATTTCAGGAATAAGTTTAATAATTTTAGAAAGTCATTTACCTTAATGAATTGATTCAACAAGTTTTCAAGTTTCTATAGGAGATTATTGATTACAAACATGGAGTAAGAATTCATACTTAACACTCATTATTATGATTGACATAACTTATTTAGATTTTTAATTAATAAGTACTTCTATTTTCAGTTAGTGCATGTCTCTTAGTTGGATGTTTCATAATCTCATTAACAACACTCCATAAATTTCTAGACATAAATTCAAATTTAATATGGATCTTCCAAATTATTCCCATTTAAAATTTGTGAATTATCCATGTTGATTGTTTAGGAGACCATTTTGTTATAAATTCATTACTTTAGAATAAATTTTCAAAATAGAATACATAGAAGTTTGCACACTATTTTGTGTCTAGTCAATAATAATAAAATAAATAATGTATAGGTTTATGCTTGTGTAATAAAATAAATATAATTTTAATTAGATGATAAATAAACGTTGACAAAAAATAAAAATGTATACATTTATTTTTAATTAGACTTTATGATTAAACATGCTAGCATTAAAAAATTATCTTTAATCAAATATTTGATATCACTTCTAAATGAAAAATTAACTTCAAATACACATGTTGTGATATTTAGGAGGGAATAGGAGGTAATAATGATATAAAAAATTATTATCCTAATTTTCCTCTTTGAGGATCAATAATGAAAAAAGTAAATTTCCTCGGTCATGACTAAAATTTTAAATTTAATCGAAACTATCAATTCAATTTTTTTTAAGGATAGGTATTTCAAAAATAAAATTATAAATTATAATTAATACAAATATTTGACACTTTAGGTTTGGAAATATTATTAATAATTAAATTATTTAAAATTGTAATTCATTAGACACATGTTTTGAACCACAAAATTCATATTAAATAATTTCCATAATAGTAACTCATTATTTTAATTTTTTAATCAAATTATGCCACTATTTAAATATTATTTTATAGATATATTATTTTTATATAAAAAAAGGATTTAAAAAACAAAAATCATTTTGTTATTTACTATAAAATTTCTCATAAAAGCATTTACCATATCATAGTAAAAAAAAATACTATAATGATATATTTTAAGGCTAATAAAAAAAATGATTTTAGAAACCTATAACATAACATATAATTTTTTTCATATAAATAATACTTTCTCCTTAAATTTAACATATCTCAATAAAGTAAATTAAAATTACTATAATAAATATTCAGGGTTGAAAATAATTACTATAAAGAATAATTTATCTTTAACTTTAACTTATCTTAACATAGTAAAATAAGATTACTATAATAAATATTTAGGGTTAAAACACTAGTGTTTATAAAATAAAATAAAGGCTTAATGTGTGTGTGTGTGTGTGTGTGTGTGTGTGTGTGTGTGTGTGTGTGTGTGTGTGTGTGTGTGTGTGTGTGTGTGTGTGTGTGTGTGTGTGTGTGTGTGTGTGTGTGTGTGTGTGTGTTTATGTGTGTGTGTGTGTGTGTGTGTGTGTGTGTGTGTGTGTGTGTTTGTGTGTGTGTGTGTGTGTGTGTGTGTGTGTGTGTGTGTGTGTGTGTGTGTGTGTGTGTGTGTGTGTGTGTGTGTGTGTGTGTGTGTGTGTGTGTGTGTTGTGTGTGTGTGTGTGTGTGTGTGTGTGTGTGTGTGTGTGTGTGTGAGAGAGAGAGAGAGAGAGAGAGAGAGAGAGAGAGAGAGAGAGAGAGAGAGAGAGAGAGAGAGAGAGAGAGAGAGAGAGAGAGAGAGAGAGAGAGAGAGAGAGAGAGAGAGAGAGAGAGAGATGGTATTTATAATTATAAATTCTATCACAATTTATAACAAAACTATTCTATAAAAAAATATTTATTACAATATTTATTTCATATAACCTTATTGTAATAATTTATATAATAATTTTTAATAAGAATTCAAATATGGTTTTTATAGTTCACATCTTTATAATTATAAATTTTATCACAATTTATAACAAAACTATTCTATTAAAAAAAAATTATTACAATATTTATTTTATATAACCTTATTGTAATAATTTATATAATAATTTTTAATAAAAATTCAAACTATCTGCAAACAAGTTAAATAAATTGTCGCTCTAATACTATGTCAAAATAACTAATGAAATGAATCTAATATTTATTAATATGAAAGGTAGATAAATAAAATAATCTAATTAATTACATAACTTGTAATAACAATGAAATAATGCAGGAAATAAAAGAGAACACATTACATGATTTTAACCTCAAAAAACATCAATGAGGTAAAACACCCAGAAAGCTTATTCCATTATTTGAGAAACATTTATAGACCTAGTAAAATTTTTATTCACCTCACTTATTCATAATTATTAAAACATAAATTTTATAGATCACCACTCCCATTAATCATGACACGATATTAATCAAAATTTATATTTTACCAAAGGCTAAAACACCTTTATAAGGGTTGTGGATAATTGAAAACAATTGATCCACCCCTTTAAATTAACCATTGTAATTTATTATGCATAAAACTAATTTGTAAATATTTTTTGTGTGTAATTATTTATTATATTGTTTATTTGATTTATGTAACAATGTGGGCCATAATGTAACCCCATAAATATTATTGTTCCAACATTACCATTAAAACATATGACAATGCTGAGAGAAAATCAACTAGAGCTATCTATTTTCCCATCATCATTAGGTTTGTCACACATAAAACCCTATTACATGTCATGTACACTATTTATTCCACTTTTCATCAATTATTTAAATTCCTACACTCTAGTATGGAGGTATTGATCCATGGCAATCCATAGCCTTATCAATATTGTAAGATGTTGGAAGATGAATATCACCAAACCCATCATTGTCCCATTACAAAACATGGACATAAGAAGGATAATAATATGGTGCATGAATCCCCCAAATAATACTATATACATCTAGCTGATATTACATCCACACCCAATAATCCCCCTTGAAAATCATCCTCACATTTCACAGTCAAAGATAAAGGTTATGGGTAATATGAAATTAGAGATTATTTGATATCAAAAAGCTTCCCACATCCCAAAAAACCCATTATAAGGCTACCATTTATTGGTTAAGAATAAAAATTCACACAAGGTTGTATCTCTTTCCTTTGATAATAATGGTCTCCTAAATAATGAACAAATCAAAGGTCTTGATGACTCATTATTATATGGTGATGGACTCACTTCATGTTATCATAATAAAAAGTATCCCATTCCAAAAAAATTCTTGATAGAGTAGACTATAATGGAACATTATTGGGAATAAATTAATAAGGTATTATTGATCTTATTCCCATAATAATAATAAAGGATATTGAGGCATAAGATACAAACCACTGAAGGGTGACCCAGAGACCCTTTTGATCTCAGGAGTGATAATACTACAATGTCTAATGATGAATCTCTCAGAAGTGATATAAAATCCTTTTATATTATTTAAAATGAGATTTATGATACTAATATATTTGATAATAATTTTTTACTTACTATCCATTTAGACCTTAAATATCCTAACCTCATCGAATATGACCAACAAGATCACATACCATTGGATGTCTTTCAAAATGATGAATCTATCAAAAAATTCTTGGGAATTCAAGATGATTTCCCTTTATGAGATGGTAAAATGGATTTGAATCAGTTTTGATTATGATGCCTACTTTGGGGAGTAGGTGGAGTTCATTAGTCATAAAAATTAAGAATTTCATAAATTAATGTCCCATGGTAAAAACCTCTTTAAGGTGCTATCAACCAATCAAAAAAATAAAATTGAGTATGTGTTCATTGGTGAAAATGTATTTGAGGCACCAATGGATGGATAAATAAACTCCCTCCATGAGGAATCATAAAATTCCAAAAGTCTAAAAACCATTAACATTAAATCAGGTAATAATCCTTCTGAAGAGAAAAAGATTGAAGAGATGATATAATAATTTATGGATACATTCGATAATTGACTATTAAATAAAATAAATGATTTAGTTTTGTCCCATATGGGTGAATGATATGATCCAACGTAACAAAATTAATATGAATAATGTTAACTTATGTTTGTACTAACATTGTTAGAAACTAATTTCACATTTATTATAGAAGACTCCATCAATGTTAATGTTGGAACTGAAGACAATCCATGCATAATCAAGACTAGGATTCTCTCACAAAGGAATAAATGAGCTAATAGTTTCCAGTATCAAATATTATATTGACATATTTTATAGGTTGTATGCAGACATGCCAATAATAGACCCATGTTGACTTTTTCATCATCTTATGGTAAATCATGATGCCAAATTAATCAATCATAAGTTATATAAAATTTATCCACACATATAAATCTTGATAAAAAATGATCTAGATAAACACTTGTAAGCAATATTCATTTGGACTATTGATTATTTATAATGGATTTCAAACATCATCCATGTCAGTAATAAGCCTCTGGGAAATCATCTATGTATATATCTCCATGATATCAACAAGGCTTATCCCAAGATGAATTTCCATTTCTTGATATTTATATAATAGTATATTCCATGAAATACCTTGAAATGTTATCACTTATGAATGGATTTTATGGATACAATCAGATCAAGATAACACTTGAGGATTGACACAAGACTACATTCACCAGTCCATGGGGTAATTTATTTTACTAGGTTATGCCTTTTGGACTAAAAACATTAGGTGATACTTATAAAAATGACACGATAGTCAAATTTCATAACATATTGCATGATGTTATGGAAAATTTTATGGATGAAATCCTTGATAATCCTAAGATATGAACAAAACATCTAACTATCTTGCACAAAACATTTGAATTATTTAGAGAGTAAAACGTTAGCCTCACCCCTAAGAAATGTGTATTTAGGATTACATTAGTGAAAAATTTAGGCTTCATATCATAATGTAGGGATACTAGTGTGAATTTGACCAAATTTAAGGATATTACAAAAATGCCTTCACCATCCAATCTCAAGTAGTTGCACAATTTATAGGAAAAATGCAAGCCATTCAAAGGTTCATTTCAAAATTGGATGAAAATTATAACCCCTTTGCACACATTATTAATAAGAACATTGAGTTTCACTAGAATAAGGAATGCCAATAATCCTTTCAATAATTAAAATAATATTTGGCTAATCTACTAATGCTAGTTACTCCAACATCAGGAAAAACATTATTTCTTTATATTTTCTCTAATCAACATGACCTAGGGGATATCTTGGATTAGCATGATGATAGTGTAAATTAGAGGGTCATATACTATTTTAGTATAACTCTAGTGGCATATGAACATAATTATTCACCCATCAAAAAACCTTTCTTAGAAACTACGACACTATATGCTTAAAATCAAACTATCCTCACTACTAAGGTGGATTAATTAATGTACCTTATATAAAAGGCAACTCTTATAGGCCAAATGGGTCATGTTACTCAATTAATTAAATATAGATTATTCTATAAAAATTATAATTAAGGAAAGTTCTTTAAAATAAGCTTAGAAAAGCTCCTTTATTAGATAAACAACCCTTAACCATTGGCTTTCCAAATGAATTCATTTTATCTATTGATGAATCAAAACAATGGAAAATTAATTTTAATGGATCATTAAAATCATGTGGATTGCACAATTTATAGGAAAAATACAAGCCATTCAAAGGTTCATTTCAAAATTGGATGAAAATCATAACCCCTTCACACACATTATTAATAAGAACACTGAGTTTCACTAGAATAAGGAATGCCAATAATCCTTTCAATAATTAAAATAATATTTGGCTAATCTACTAATGCTAGTTACTCCAACATTAGGAAACACATTATTTCTTTATATTTTCTCTACTCAACATGACTTAGGGGATATCTTGGATTAGCATGATGATAGTGTAAATTAGAGGGTCATATACTATTTTAGTATAACTCTAGTGGCATATGAACATAATTATTCACCCATCAAAAAACCTTGCTTAGAAACTACGACACTATATGCTTAAAATCAAACTATCCTCACTACTAAGGTGGATTAATTAAAGTACCTTATATCAAAGGAAACTCTTATAGGCAAATGGGTTGTGTTAATTAATTAAATATAGATTATTCTATAAAAATGATAATTATGGAAAGTTATTTAAAATAAGCTTACAAAAACTCCTTTATCAGATAAACAACCCTTAACCATTGGCTTTCCAAATGAATTCATTTTATCTATTGATGAATCAAAACAATGGAAAATTAATTTTAATGGATCATTAAAATCATGTGGATTGCACAATTTATAGGAAAAATACAAGCCATTCAAAGGTTCATTTCAAAATTGGATAAAAATTATAACCCCTTCACACACATTATTAATAAGAACACTAAGTTTCACTAGAATAAGGAATGCCAATAATCCTTTCAATAATTAAAATAATATTTGGCTAATCTACTAATGCTAGTTACTCCAACATCAGGAAACACATTATTTCTTTATATTTTCTCTAATCAACATGACTTAGGGGATATCTTGGATTAGCATGATGATAGTGTAAATCAGAGGGTCATATACTATTTTAGTATAACTCTAGTGGCATATGAACATAATTATTCACCCATCAAAAAACCTTGCTTAGAAACTAAGACACTATATTCTTAAAATCAAACTATCCTCACTACTAAGGTGGATTAATTAAAGTACCTTACATCAAAGGAAACTCTTATAGGCCAAATGGGTCATGTTAATTAATTAAATATAGATTATTATATAAAATGATAATTAGGGAAAGTTCTTTAAAATAAGCTTACAAATGCTCCTTTATTAGATAAACAACCCTTAACCATTGGCGTTCCAAATGAATTCATTTTATCTATTGATGAATCAAAATAATGGAAAATTAATTTTAAAGGATCATTAAAATCACGTGGATTGAGGGTAGGTTTTATATTTATGACACCATAGGGGGACCTTATGCCCAAGGATTTTCATATCAGAGTTGCATCTAAAAAAAGCATTACTGAGTATGAGGCCTTCCTTGTGGAATTAACCTCACTATCTAGTGGAATATCCCACACTATTAGTCCTCAGTAATTCACATCTAATCATAAAATAATTAAATGATCAACATTATAAAAACTGTGAAAAACTTTTTCTATACAAAATCATGGTAGATAGTCTCAAACAATACTTTTAATATATTTTGTTTGAGCAAGTATCACATGTCAACCATAAATCAATGGATGATATGGATACTATTGGCTCACTAATTTATATGTCTTCAAATATTTAGCAACATCATTTTTTTAATCAGTAAAATCATTGTCCCCACCTATGATCATCCCTTATTAAATATGGTATGCAAATTATTTGTCTTAATTCACCTGAGTATCAAAATATTTACACCTACCTTCATGATAATACCTTTTCCAATGACTTCTCATGAAAAAAATAATAACTTATACATAGGACTTACCAATATACCTTAATCACTAGCATGCTCTTATGTAAAGGCTATGCTTGTTTTTGTTTCACTGTTTAAACTTGGGATAGGCTCATTTAGCCATCAATGACATTTATGATGGGATTTTGTGGGCCCATGTTAGTGGGATAGTCCTTTCTAAGAAAATCCTTCATAAAATATTCCATTGGACAACAATCGAAACTAGTGCATGCATAGATGTCATAATTTTTTTTATTTACATAAGCATGATAATTTTATTCATACTCCATCATAAAAATTATAACCAGTATCAAATTTTTGGCAATTCTCAAAATGAGGAATCAATCTCATATTAAATATAAATCCCACCTCATTTGATCATCTTAAGTGTATCATAGGTACTACCAAATAGTTTAAAAAGTGGGTTGAGGCTATTCATATATCTTATGTAACCAAGAAGAAAATTAAAAAAGTTCATCCTCAGCCACATAATTTGTCATTATGGCATCCTCTCCACTATCATTTCTAATAATGGTATATATTTAAAAAATAAGGACATCAAATCCCTTTATACATAGTTCCATGTCCGTCATAGATGTGCATCTCCTTATTATCCCTAAGTTAAAGACCAAGTCATGGCATATAATAAAATCATTTTAAAAATCCTTAAAAGTATTATCAATGACATTAGCCATAGCTGGTACTTATAACTTTCTCTTATCTTATGAGATTATTGTAACAACATCCATATACCCATTTTTGTAACATTTCATTCCTTGATCTTTAGATAGAAATCCATACTCCCTATCAAAATTTGAGTTACCTTACCTACATATTTCACTCCAAGATCTCATTGATGATGAGGAGTATTGAGTCACCTTGAAACATGAGCTGAAACTCTTGGATGAAAAAATGGTAGTTTCCATAAATAACATCAAAGAATATCATAATATAATATCCCATCATTATGATAAGATTATAAATCAAGATGATTTAAATTTGGTGACCTTTTACCCAAATAAAATTAGATAAACATCAATTCATATTGATAAAATAAAGATAAATTTGAGCCTAATTGTCTAGGACCATATATAGTAATCACTAAGTACAACCAAGGTGCCTAAATATTGGCTAAAAAGATGTGTGAAGATATATTATTCCATGAACATCATGCATATCAATTGTTATTAAACATGAACATCATAACATTGTCTATGAGTACACTTGTGTTTGGGGGTAGGTTCACATCCTTCCATCTAATATATATCATTATCCAAATCCCTTTCCCATTTGACATTGGTGGAAAATTATAGGTATTATAGGGATAAAAGTTTGACATAATTAGAGTGTGGAAATACCCTTAAAGTAAGACATCACAATACAACATGATCAATTTCCTTAACTTACATTCCTTGAAGATCTTCTTTTGGATCCATCCATCTATTCATATATCCTTCACATTCCACATCACTTTCCACATATGATGTTAGAGTAATTTTTTCCTTTTCTAGTAGCCCTTGTAAATACATCCATAAGATCCCCTTTTATATACTTAATCAAACAATCCATAAAAATCATAAATTTAAAAAATCCCTTAAAAATAGAACATTTTTAAAATATGAAGAAGTGACATAAAGCCCAAAATCCTTTCCCACATAAAAATCTTGTTCAAATTTAGAATTTCATCCTTGATCCATTTAAGACAATATCATTATTGTTTCACTAAAGTAGGTCTTTATTCATTTCCATCCCTCACACATGCCATTTTCTAGGGAGTATCTAT